>JAGDQP010000542.1:19231-155671 GCA_022664845.1 Lepisma saccharinum | reverse complement strand
ATCAAACTAATCATACTAAAAACATTCACATTAAACTACTTCATAAACATGACAAAAGAAATCACTTCGAAATAGTCTTCTTAGCAAGTTCGTGTCACTTCCATAACATAATTTTGATTTCTGCCAAATAAAAATGTTCTGATTTTCTATCAAATCTTGATCAAACAAAGAAAAAATTTGTCAGGATGGGAAACTTACTTGCCAGGGGGATAATACCAGTTATACCCCCGAAATTCCCCCGCTAATTCGCATACTGATTGTTAGTATTTCACAAAATATTTAGGACATTACCCTAGCAATGAGGGCTAGTGTCCTCGGTTCCCCTCAAATTATCTTCACAATCTAACAAAGTGTTTTATGTGTGAATGGGGCGCAAAATAACATATAGCGACCCGATACCCCTACAGTTTATATCTGGCGATGAACTTGTGGACAGAATACCCATATGCCTGATAGAAAGTATTATTGCGTGTGGTATTGTAATCTGGTTTTGTGCTTAAAAGAAAATAATGGCGAAGCCAATTGTAGAGGTTAGAAGAAACTTCTGCAAGAATATGGTTTCTGAGAGCGTACCAATCGCAGAAGCTGCTCCAGAGGGTGCCCTTTGCACAAATTGCAGAAGCTACAGAGAAGTTGTGACAAACGGTTAATTAGAGAACGCCTAGTGACAATACCAGGCAAACTAAATATGCATATTTTAGGAAGAAGAGCATCCGAACGATTATGAAAGAAAAAAATAAGACCACTTAGTGGTTGACTGCCTTAATGTAATTTGTAATAATGAGGTCTTAAAGGTTACAAGACCAGGGGTGCACTCGTAAATTTTCCAGCACCGGAACGTTTCAATGTTTACCATATGCCATACCAATAACTGTGAAGTGAGGAATAGGCATAAAACAAAATTGTTAATATCTAGAAAAATAGGGAATTCTTTATTAAATTAAATTTCTCATCACCCTCCAACATTTTTGTTCCTGCCATACTAAAAACAGACGTGAAAGATACGTGTTAGGCTTTGTTTCGACTGGGAGAAAAAGAGAGCTACTTATAACTACATTTCCATCTGTTGAGGAAACAGAAAAACAACGAACAGAATGATAAAAAGTCGGTCGAGATAAGACATCGGAAGTGCAAACGAAGGATGAAATTGCAGTGTCGGAAGCGTCCTGGCACACGAGTGGAAGTGGAAATTTACAAGATCGGCTCACAGCCGATATAAGAGCGTAAAGTGTTAATCAAAGAGGTCGGCAGAGGAAACATAATTAAATACCGAAGTGTGAAAATTATTAGAATAAGTGAAAAGTTTGTATAAAAACTGTGTTGTGACACTGAAATGTTCTTTAATTCATAAAAGGATGACATTGCCAACAGTTATCTTTCCACGATGAACCGCAACTCATGTTTGGGTTATTTACAGGCCATGGGAGAGATTGGATGCGATTTTCATGCAAAAACTATTTCACAGTCCGTGTCCTGCGCCACGGTACTCCATCGTGCATAAATACCCAGTCATCTGTAGGAACCAATTGTGGGATGAGTCATCTTTAAGATACATTTATGTACTGTTGGTGACTCATTGTATTACGCTCCAGATCACCACATTGGTAGGAACCTTTTGTGCTACTCACTAGGGCAGGAATTAAACATTTATGTCACACACTAGGGCGACGATTCTTCACCAGCGGTTCTCCTCACTTTGTAGTTGCGTTCTTCCGTAATTTCAAAAATGTATTCACCCGGGTCCTCCGGATGGCGGATAGGGTAATGCCGACCAGATATGATAGGTACCGAAAATATTCCGGGGCGACCAAAACAAGAACTCCTACCTTGCAGTTAGTAGAGGTACCTACAAAGGCTAGGGGAAAGATATTCCGAACAAAAATATCATGGTGAAGGGAAGCAACTTCATCATTACCACACTGAGGCTTAAGATGAATGACATCGGCAAGGCTCAGAGATGGACAAAGGACGACATCTTGAATATCTGCCTTTACTGCGATTAGGGACGGACACGAGTCGAGCCAGAGGTAATTTTCTCGAGTCGAGTCACTGTTTTTTGGTCGAGTCGAGTTTGATATTTGGCTCACTCGTGCGACTCGTTTTAGCTCGTTTTTAGTGCAGGTAAAATAAGCCAAGCGTGTGAGGTGTAGATTTATAGGTTTTTTGGTACGCTGAATCGAATGAAAACATCATCAGGTCAAGAAAACCAACAGCAATAAAAATTTATGGCCTAGGGGGAATTCAGGGGGGCAGGGGTGGATTTCGGTTACTTTTTTTGGCCTGGCCCACACTTGGCCAAGAAATATTGCGTTGAATAGAATAGATTACATGGTCGGCGACTTACACGCAACACACTTTTCTCTCGCATTCGTCTATTAAAAATAGGATACAGAAATTGAGCATTGAGAAGCTGAAACAAAAGGATGAGAGTTACTAACTTACTTACTCATTGTCGAGTAATTTATCGCCCATTAACCATACTACAAATAAAAAGGTAATTCATTAGGAGATTGTTTCAGTAGCGTGCCTCATTTTCTCGACTTTTATGGGATATTACTAAATTAATATTTTCACACTTGCTCTAGTCAAGTAGTTGCAAATTCGATATTCTCACAATATGTGACCTACCGCACACCTTGTGACCGCACATCTATGAATTTTGGCACCCACCACAGCTCATTCAACGTAGTGTTGATTAAATCATTATAAAATATTATCAGAAGAATGAACCGAGTTGATCTTGAACACCGATAGCCATCACCTTCATACAAACACTGTCCTGATGTCTCTCAGCATGGGCAGAAATTTGTAGCTATTGCTCACAGATCGCTACCACAATTCAGCATGGTGATGGTGTAGCATCTCGTATGTTCGTCCCCTTATATTCTTTAATTTGTTTGAGATGACACAATATACAATACATTCTATCGCCAGAGCATTTACGACCTCGGTAGAAGTAGTATTGGCTAGGAACCAGGCTCTCCGTTCATCAGATTGCAGGTTCAAATCCAGCGTGGGACATGGGTGTGAAAAATATGGAGGTTTACTTGTATGCTGATGATTGTCTCTTATTTTGCTACTCTAATTCTTTAGATCAATTAGCTCACACTATTAAAACAAACTTTCCCTGCGTGCTTAACTGGTACAACGCAAATAATCTAAAAGTAAACACAGCAAAAACACAAGCATTAATCTTATCAACAGGCAACTGCACACGTTCCGTAATTGACAGAGAACTTCAGATAGGAAACAATAAGATATCTACAAGTGCTACATTGAAATATCTTGGCATACCTCTTGATTCGAAACTATCGCTTACGCAACATGTTAAAAAGATATGCTCCAATGCTGTGCCGAAAATCAAGATTCTTCAGTACATACGCAATTATCTACCAATCACTCACAGACTAAAGTACTACACCTCGTATATTAGACCTATTCTTGAGCACTATGGTGTGGTTCTGTACGGAATCAACCAAACCAACATAAAAAATATTGAAAGGATGCAGAAATGGGCTATTCGGATAAGGCGAAAAGCTCCGCTCTCACTCTCGACCTCCAAATGTAACGAATCAGTGTTGTTGCCTACCCTTGAATCCAGAAGGAAATACCTTTTCTTGGTGCAAGTGCACAAAGCTATTTATTCGGCACACCACCGAACACTAAGTGAATTCATCCCTATTTCCGACAATAAGTTTTATCGTAATTTGCGGTCTAACAACTCTAACAATGTTCACATCCCGAAGTGTAATAAGACAAATTATGGCATGAAATCATTTTCTTATTTGACGAGCAAAGTTTGGAACCAACTTCCAATTGGATTGAAAAAAGAGGGAAAGCTAAATATTTTCAAAAGGAAAATCAGGGACGTAATATATGACTACTGAACAGTGCGCACGTTAGGCCATCATTCACTTACATAATCACTCATTGTATATAATCAGCCATTTCAACCTTGTAATCTTTCAACCATTCACTATTTACCCAAATGTATTTCTTGTTTCTTTTATCATGATTTTGTGTGTGTGTGTGTTTTGTTTTCCCATCATTGTGTTATACACTAACTACATATCATAAGCAGGGACATGTATATGGTACTGATTTTGTAACTTTTCTATATCTTCTTTATGCTTTGGAATATTGTCTTGTGTATGTTTTCTTTTTCTGTTACTGTAGGGCAACAAGCTCTTCTTTCTGTAACCATTATTTATGTTAAAAGAATTGTATAGCTTAATGCAACCCTACACTAGACAATAAATAATAATAATAATAATAATAATAATAATAATAATAATAATAATAATGGGTATTTGTGGATTTTAAACTCACTTCATTCATGTCATCATGAAGTTCATAGTTACTAAAATTACCCATATAAAATAAAGTTTAAAGTCTTCGTTTTAGCACTATTAGCGCGATCAAGGAAATTTTCGTGGTAATTTATAGTCTTCTTTATTCTGCCTGGCGTTTTGACTCCCGTCGATGGACCAATAATGCAGATTTCTAATTGCAATTGTAGGGAAGAACTCAAAAGCTTCCATCTTGATTATACAATTCACAAATCATTTTCTCTTTTGGTAGAGAGACGGAGGTGTTACAACAATCCGATGAGGCATGATGATAAGCTTACATGGCAGAGAAAATGGTCGAGAGAGTTACACGTCATCCTAATACACCAACAAATTAATAATCAGGTGATTAATACTGAATACTGATAACCAACTTCATCCACAAGGTAGGTCACCTCATACGATAGATACGACCCTGTAAGTCACCTGTTGCTAGAATACCTACAATTCTATAAATTAAAAAGTAAAGTTTGTAACTGAGAGCAATGGCATTTTTGCTGCTGACCATTTTTGAATATGAATTGTTATTATAGCTTTTAGGCATATTGCATAAATCTCTGACCTTGGTCAAGGTCTCTAGTAATTACTCTGAAATTTTTACTGTGGTAAGTAAACTAATGCTTGAAAACAAATAAAATTTCTCAAGACAAAACTTCAAATACGATAAGCTGATTAACCTCCACAAACACAACTCGTAAATCAAATTCCCTTACAGCACCCTGACCTCTCATCCCCTCAGATGAAGTTACTCAGTCAGTTCTTCATAGGTCTTCAAATGCTTCCTCATAAAATACTTCCTTTCTATTCGTGTCACCAGCCCCTCAATTCTTGACGCCTAACTACGGTCGTACAGGGCTACTTTCATCAAAAGCGACACGAAATGCGGCTTCAATCTTGCACAAAAAATATTCTCTTTTAGCAACAGATAACAATTCCTCCTTCCAGGTTACGAATTTAATTCCCGGTCGGGTCGTAAATCCCAGCAATTAAACCAGTTTCTTAATGTTTCAAAGCTATTCAGATCCCTCCCTTTTTTTTCTTTTTCTTCCTCTGCAAATAAAAAGAAATATAGAACTACCGTTTGACAATTCCAAGTTTTCGTCAACTTGACCGCTTCTCCTTTCTGGTGATATTGTCGCCTTACCTCAGGGGCTTATAACTCACGATCGTACTTCACATGAAAATAGCCCGCCAGATGTATTGCCAAAGAAAGAAGGAAGAATTAATTTATGAGGTTGTATTTCCAAGTACCAGGAAAAATACACAATGGATTTTCGCCTACTATTTACAGTCTTCGCGACCATGTGGGTCCTTTCATGTCTCCTCCCCTTCCGTCGTACTCAGTGATTATCATTTCTTTGAATCCAAGGAGTTGTTTCTGTTTTCACAATCAAATTGTGAAAACAAGAGTGGTTGAAGGAGGTAAAGAACAGAAAATGCACCATCTCTTTCTTGTGGGTTTTTACAAGCAGAAAGAATTTGCTCAAATTGCATGTGGGATATGCTACCAGAACCATATGTGGGATATGGTCCCTAAAAGGTTCCTTGCAGCGGGGGAGGGAATTATATTTACGCTACTGGTAATAGCATATGGAACCTAGTTTCGAATCCCCTGGAGACGAACTTTTTTCAAAGAAACCATGGACAAGCACAAAGCTAGCGAACATGACATGACAATGCTTATAATATACTGCTGCGGTATAATAATAATATTTAACATAAATTAATTTTTAACTGGTCCCTCTAGAAGTCAAAAGTAAATAGAAGAAAATGTATTGGCTTAATCACAGCACCGATCCATGGTAAGTTGCCGAGTAGCGATAGCGAGAAAAGATGCTGGACAGGTTGTTGTTGATCTTTTTTTAAATCGCAATTAATAGAGTCTACTATTATTTATCACAATTTAGGTTTTTCTAATATTCAGCCCTTCTGGATTGGCCCTGTGAAGTTTAACCAAACATATGAAAACAGGATTTTATTTTCGAAAAACATAATAACGCTGTGCACTGATGACGTCAAAATTCATCGTTAGGTGAAAGGGAATTGGCTAAACGGGAATACAAGAGATGGCCAAATCTGGATAGAAGATTATCCGGATATAGGATGGATAACTACTCATCGATAAACTTTGGTAAACTTAATTTTATATGGGCCAGTCTAGTAACTTTGGACTTCGGTCCGTCACGATTAGCCTTTAGCTGTTAAAATTCACACCCATGCACCTGCCAGGACTCGAACCCGGGACCTTCGAGCCGATGACCTACCACCGCGGACCGCTCGGCCACCAGGCCGGCATCGGATGACGGATATTAGTCCAGTCATTAGAGACATAAAAAGGGTGTTTTGGTGCAAAAGGTTGAGGAGTTTTGAAATTTGGCAGAAGTGTGCACTTGGGGGGGGCCTATCTATAAGGCTAGATTCTTTACCTTGAGGGACCGCAGCTCGCGCCGCCATCTTGAAAAATGGCGGCTAGAAGGCTGTTTTTATCATAGATTCTGTAGGTTTTAGAGATTTTTTAAGTTGAAAATTGGAGTGGATTTGCAATGTAAATTTTCTACAAAGTTACTTATATAAAAATTTTGAAAATTTCGCCGTTTTGAATAAAAAATGCGAAAAAACATCTATATATATGTAAAGTATACCCAGTCCAAACCACTCAAGCTAGACAAACGAAATTTGATATGCTGATGTATCATCAAGAGTAGATTACGGGAAAATTGCAAAATTTGGAGAAAATAGTCATCTTCAATCCAATATGGCGGACAAATTATATATATATATATATAAAAGAACAGTAGAACACCCTTGCCGAACCGCTGAAGCTAAATGAACGAAATTCGGCATAAATGTGTACCATCAAGTGTAGTTTGCGAGAAAATTACGAAATTTTAAAAAAATCGCCATCTTGAATCCAATACAGCGGAATAAAATATATGTGCATATCTTAGATATGTATGTTTCTCGGCCATGCTGGATCCAATATGTCGAGTATTTTCAAATTTCAAAATTTTATTGTAAACTACACTTAATGACAAACTTTCATGTAAAGTTTCGTTTCTCTGACTGCAGCGGTTCGGCCTGGGCATATTTCGACATATACGTATATGTTTGTTGGCCATATTGGATTTAAGATGGCAACTTTTTTTAAAATTTCGTAATTTTCTCGCAACCCACTTTTGATGCTACACATTTATGTCGAATTTCGTTTATCTAGCTCCAGCGGTTCGGCCTGAGTGTTCTACTGTTCTTTATACGTATATATATGATTTGTCCGCCGTATTGGATTGAAGATGACTATTTTCTCCAAATTTTGTAATTTTCAAGTAATCTACTCTTGATGATACATCAACATATCAAATTTCGTTTGTCTAGCTTCAGTGATTTGGACTTGCACTGGGCATACTTTACATATATACTTGTTTTCCTGCAATTTTTTATTCAAAATGGCGGCATTTTCACAATTTTTATATAGGTAACTTTGTAGAAAAATTACATTGCAAATCCTCTCAAATTTTCAATTTAAAAATGTTCTCTAAAACCTACAGGAATGGAGTTCTATGCTAGAATCTACCTTTCAGCAGCCATTTTTGAAGATGGCGGCGCGAGCGGCTGTCCCCCACTCCAAGGTTACAAATTTAGCATTATAGTTAGGGCTCTTAAGTGCACAATTGTGCCAAATTTCAAAACTCCTCAACCGTTTGCACCCAAAAAGTACCTAATGACTGAACTATATGGGGACGTCATGTAATATCCGGACAGATAGCGGTTAATTTTCGGATTTCGGCTAATATCCGGATAACGGGTAATATTCGGATGACGGATAAAATCCGGATGGTTAAATGGATACCGGACAATTTGTCATCTGGTTGTCCGGAAATTTTGGCTATCCCAAGAAGACAGAATAGAGACATACTGTAGGATTTGGCTCGATTTGGCTCGTTTTAGCTCGACTCAACTCGAAGCTCGAGTGAATTTCGAGTCGAGTTGGACAATACTTGTCGAGTCGAGTTAAAAGATTTTTCTTACGAGTCGAGTCGAGTCGAGTTTAGCGAAAACTCGACTCGAACTCGCTAGTGTCCATCTCTAACTGCGATGCCCTAGAGCTGACAACTCTACGCCGCTAAAACGTGTGAAAAAATAGTAACGGATGGTTCATCGATTCTCCTGAGGTAAAATATTCCGGTGGTAAACTAGACCCTCATACGGATCTCCGGGCGGGGACTGCTTCAGTGGGCTCCACGAACAGGATTAAGAAAGACCTTAGAATAGGAATCTGCAAGGTACGAACGTTATACCAAACGGGAGCTTTTCAGGTCTCGGTACGCGAGACCGAGAAGTACGTGTTAGACATATTAGCGATACAAGAAGTTCGATGTATCTCTCGATCTGCCCTGTCGGTCAAGATAGCATCCGAAAGGGCAAGTACACTTTCTACTACGGCGGAACATAGTCTCACGATTTCGGAACAGGTTTCCTCATTACGAACATTATCTTTCCAACGGTTCACAATATAGAGTTCGTAAACGAAAGACTATTGTACGTTACGATACGTAGTCGATGGGGCAACACGGTTTTAATAAATGTCTATGTTGAAAGGAAAATATTTGAAGAGATATTTGAGAAGTAGATATTGGTGATGAAAACTGGCTTGATGTTGCCCAGAATAGAATCCAATGGTGATCGTTTGTTAGTCCGGCGATGAACTTGCTCATTCCATAAGCCATAGAGTTAGTTAGTTAGTTAGTTTATTATTCACCCAAAAAAGGGTCTATTCAAACAGAAATCTTTGCGTTATATGATGTTAAAAAACGAAACGTCAAAACACTTGATTACGGAGAAGACTTTTAATATGTTTTACCTTGCTCCCGTCGTTTCTGAATTGTTGTTGGACTTCTTTTGCCCAGGAGAGTGAGTCTCTTCTTTGCCATTGAACGTGGGAATTTAGCCTTCTACGATGACACCATGCACGGATTCCATGAGTGATCATTCTTTAACAGACAGTTGAATCAGAAATATTTACTCCACATGTTTCCGTCCTAACTTTTATGCCTCTATACTGGTGGCCGTTCTGTTATTCTTTGCAAGTTGAATAAGTTTCCTTCCCGCTCCTGCACTGAATTTCACCTTGGGTGCACATTTTTCTATCCGAGGAGCGGATACTCAGACCCGGAATCTAACCAACTGCTCACTCTATATGGCTGCGAAAATCGTAGTCTCTCTCTCCCTTTTCTCCTAATTTGTAATAGTTTTCTTTCAGATGACACTTGGATAGAGCCACTTTTCTAGGGGAAAAAATCCTTGTCTTGTCCATAGTCAAACATAGATCGAGACGACATTTATGGTGTGCACATCCAAATCTCGTGTACAAACTTCACAGAATGCTCCACACAAGTTCACAGAATGTCCGTAACAATTCTATAAATGATATAAACGGTTCCCATTATTTCTAAGGAAATCGAAGTCTTAACATAAACATTATCTAACTTTTCAGTTCGTTTGCTATTAATCCCATTTCTCTGTGCATTGTCGCCAACATGCTATACTTCATCGCACATTGTCCTACGAGATATCCGATCATTCATTTTTTTATTTATTTATTTTTTACAAAACTATACTCCTAAGCTTTCTTAAGGGATGCACAATAACTAATCACAACAAATTAAACTTATATTACGTGAACTTGTTTACTTGTGAGAGGATGCATTGTAAACAAGTGCAACATTTACGATTATTGTAATAATTTTCACATCTCTATAATTAATCAATTAGATAACCACAGATTTGAGGCTCGTATGCAATACTTTTAGATAATATTTTGTGAGATTTCACTGAGGATTTATCAAACATAGACTAAATTATTGTTTGAAATTCGTACTGGCAAGGAAACTTTAAAGAAGAACTAATATTAATACAACATAAAACTTATAAAAGGGTTAACTTACCTGATGAATATCATAAGAATAATGTGCTTTAAATGATATTGTGATTAACCTTGTCCACTTATATATAACCGGCACACTTATACTACAGCTGAATATTTTGATAGTATCTTTGTATGCGCTGTCGGTGCTGACAGAATATTCGGAGATCTATAAGTCTAATAATCAATAAAAAAAAAGACTGGTAAACTTACAGAGTAAGTTTCAAACACTAGCCTCTATATAATAAGACCGTAAGCAACTTCGTTGTCTTATTAAAACTAATTTTACAAAATATTTCTTCAGGATTTTCCCTTCCTTCTTTGTCAATCTCGTGAGAATTTAACAATTGACATCTAAATTTTTAAACATCTTACGTAAGATATGTACAGCATTTTCCACGCAGAAAGATTATCATTACAAGGCTAAAAATAAATGAATTATGCAGAGGAGGGATTCTGTAAACAAAGAAGTAGCGTGACTAATTAACACAAAATGATTTAATAACTTTCTATGACACTTCCATTAATTCCTATTATATGGTAATAAAGAAGCGGAGTCGAAGAGTCTTGCCATTTTATATCAAGTAAATTATGTACGTATTCTTGCTTTCAGTGTATTTGGAAATTGGCAATATGACGTCACTCGCATCCTGTGAGAGGTGCGTTACGTTATATAATCTTGTCACCTATGTCATCCCGAAAGCTGATAATACAAAATCATTTTTTGGCTCTTTTAAATAATATTGTTTTTACAAACTTATTATTCATTTCATATGCTGAAATTACATGATGTTTAAAAGTCTAGTTTATGCAATTCAAGTACATTAAAAAAAGTTTTGGATTAAATATTTATTTTAAACAATGTGATATCGAATTAACGCATGTGTATATGCAAAGACATTTTACTCGGCACAAGAATATAAACGAACTTTTACCGCCAGAACTATTATGAACAAATTGAGTAATTGTTAGAGATAAGATTTGCCTACAAACTTTGACAAGACAATAATGAAATACTATACAAGAAGACATCTGAATTGACACTACTCAATGAAATTATGGAAAAACAAAAGAATAAATACTTCTCCAAAGTACAGAACAACAAATTTCTCATTTAAAATATTGACTTAACGTAGTTTGATTTCCAAAAATACCATCCAATTACGTACCAGAGAATCTTCAATCTCCAGATAATTAACAAATAAAAATAATACAGTCTATTAACAAATAATTTAGGACGAAAGAATATTGAGTACCTCTCTGGAGATGAGTAACGGGCAGTTGAATTACATAGCAATTAATCTTCCTTGATCGACACTCCACTAAACCATACCTCCAATACCTCCAACATACCTACATCTCCGTGACTTATACGTGCCACAAACTAAACCAGACATTACCACGTAGGACGAAAGTAGCTAGGGTTAGTTAGAAGTCCTTCTCAGTTGGACCTGCGGGCCCTGGGTAAATTAAATTATTTGGTTGATATTAACTCAATTATTCTTGGGCTTCAATTGGTTTTCTTTTGTTTTCTTCCTTGCTTCCTTTGCTAACATTATCCATTATATATAGTAGTCCGGACGAGTCCAATACTTCACGTATACACAGGTATTTTTGTTTAGTTTTGGTCGTAGTTCCATATTAATTATTTTTACCTTTCAGCGTCCAAATCCCACTCCAGTGCCAGAGCAGTGTAAAATATGTATAATCTAGTCTTGGGTATTTCGGAGGACTTTACAACAACCATTATATAACAACCAAAGACACAAAACAGAAGAGCTTGTAGAATCCCTTAGGTTGGTACAGCTCGCCTTCTTCATCATCTTTGGTCAGATATATACAACCTCTTCCTTCCTTGACAAACTAGCGTTAAAAAACAATCGCTAAAGTGAAATATATTTATCATCACTATTTTGTACACGTCATAGATCTCGTATAGTTATTCCTTAAGACTGTTGTAACGCCATATTCGAGAAACTTGCCATCTGCACTTCTGTGGTTGTTGCCAACATTTAAGGGAGTGTTGCCATCTTGTTAGGTATCTGGAAAAACATTCATCCCGACGCAGAGTAAGATGGCTCACTTTTATGTTAACTGTTAACAAGTTCAGCAAACCGTTCCAGAACCTCACAAGGAAGGGTCATGAAAGTATCAAACGAACTTCTGAATCAACCATAAACAATTCGAAAGAGATAACAGAGACATGTGCAGGCGCAGAAAATTAGGTGCCATCGACAAAGACGCCCTTTTAAAAGAAAGCCATTTTGAAGGGAATTTGAGACTCTCAGTTAAATAGCTATTGCATCAACACTATTCATACCAGAGTCATGGTTAATACTTCATTTTTCTTCAGAATAAAACAAGCATTCCAAAGATACCACACAGTCGCTCCCATGTGGTATGCGGAAAGGAAAATTTGAAAGAATTTCGCAAACATCCCCATTCCCCCCAAAAAATCCCTTCCCTCAAATTTGGCCCCATTTGGAGCAGTCCCGGGTAAGACCACACAATCCAAATCTATCTCGAAAAATACTATCGGGTATAGGCAATGCGTGTGCCAAGTTTGGTTCCGATAGCTTCAGTAAGTATGAGGAAAAGGTTTTTATACCAACGCTTTCTGTATATACGAAACCGAACCTATGACGTGACCTATAAATAGGACGTAATATAAACATTTATAAACGCAGTACTATTCATCCATGTGTCATGGTGCATACATGGAGACGGAAATTGGGGACAATTCGCCAAAATTTCGGCCAAAAAAATCCCTATTGTGAAATTGTGCGTCCTCTGGAACGGCCTAGGCCAAAAACTACAGCAGCACTCAAGTCTCCTCTCTCTGTCGTTGCGTCCTCGCATGCTGTGTAAAAGCGGGAGAGTGTCCACACTTCTTAGTCGCTATGAAACATACTTGCTTGACGTTAAAGGCAAAAACTACATTGGTTTAATTTCTTTAGATATCAGCAAAGCATTTGATACTGTACAACCTGATATATTGTTGAACAAGTTATATGGCCAGTTCAATCTATCTAATGAAGATTGTAAATGGTTATGAAGTTACCTACATAATAGAGTAATACTACTCTACTGTATGCTTACTACGGGGGTTACTTGTATGCTGATGATTCTCTTAATTTGCTACTCTAATTCTTTAGATCAATTAACCTCTACTATTGACAATAACATCCCGAGCGTGCTTAACTGATTTAACATAAATGATCTAAAAGTTAACACAGTAAAAACACAAGCATTAATCTTATCAACGGACAACTGCACACGTTCCGTAATTGACAGAGAACTTCAGATAGGAAACAACAAGTGATTCGTTGATATCTTGTATATAGGCATAGCCCTTGATTCTAAACTGTCCCTTACACAGCATGTTAAAAAGTATGCTTCAACGCTGCGCCGAAAATCAAGATTCGTTAGTACGTAAGCAATTATCTATATCTATCAATCACAGAATCAAAAATTATACCTCGTATATTAGGCCCATTCTTGAGCATTATGGTGTAATTTTGTATGAAATCAACCAAACCAACATAAAAAATATAGAAACAATGCAGAATGGGTTCTTCGGATAATGCTGAAAGCTACGCTCCCATTCTCGACATCCAAATATAACAATGCAGTGCTCTTGCCTACCCTTGAATCTAGAAGGAAATAACTTTTCTTGGTGCAAGGACACAAAGTTATTTATTCGACACACCATTGAATACTGAGTGAATTCATACCTATTTCCGACAACAAGAATTGCGCTCTAACAATTGTAACAATGTTTCCATTCCGAACTGCAATAATACAGCATGAAATCATTTTCTTATTTGGCGAGCAAAGTTTGAAACCAACTTACCAACTTCCAATTGAATTGAAACAAGAGGGGAAATATAAATACGTTCAAAAAGGAACATGACTAAAAATTGGCACCTTAGGCCATGATTCACTCATTACTCATTCAATCGTATCTTTATTATGCTTCTGGTTTTGTTACTGTAGGGCAACAAACACTCTCTCTACGTAATTATTGCCTATGTAAAAGAACTGTATAGCTTAATGTAACCCTATACTAAACAAATAATAATAATTTCTACTTCAGTAATATCATAAGTATTGCAATGATGGCTAATAGTCTATTCTCTCATCCGAAATACAGGATTGAAACCAAAAGGTCTGCTGAAAGAAACTTCAAGCTTCCAAGCCGATGGGGTAGAGAAGACTTCCTCTTCATCATATCGTCACCTGTAGGTTTTGTTTATGTTTACTACAATGACGATTCCATTATTCATATTGAAAATGAATGTACTGAGTGCCTAGAACTGCCTGCATGAAAATACAACGTCTATCGGCAAACTATGACAAATACACAAAACAATAAGATGAAACCGGTTCAACTTATCCAGACAAGTGCTCTACATATAGAAGGGGGGAAATCAGGTGATTACGTGGTGTTAAGAAGAAGCTTATTTTCCCAGTGGACGGTGGACATTTTTTATGCGTATTCTTATTACACAGTTGTCCAGAACATAGGTAATCTATTTTTTACGTTCTTCCTAAAGGATTGAAATATCATGTGATCTATTTGTAAGTAAATACAAACATGAAAAGACATATTATTTTTCATTGACTTAGAAGGTGTTCTGTGTTCGCTTTACCTTATGCACATTTTGATAATTTGTGAATCTTTGAACATATCGTCAAAATGGCAAACTTGAAAGTCGAAAGAGTCGAAAATTTGAAGCAAAGCGGACTTCTAAATGTGTAAACGTCCACCTTCTACAAACTGTAAGCTCATTTTCTTTATTCGATAGAAATTTACGGAGTAGTAAATTTGACCTAAGTTATTTCCTGTAAATACTTACCGTGTGGGTAGGCTGAAGAACATACTAGAATATCATCGTGCATCTTAAAGTCTGTCTGTAGTAAAACACTCTTGTTCAATCGTTTTACGGATTCATGATAACAAAAAAGAGCATATTCGCCTAAAGTGTTTATGAGAAAGTAGCAGGGCCGGATTTACCACTAGGCCCCCCTAGGCCCGCTCGACTTTCACTGGGGCGCATTTTATAAGGAAAGATTATTAGAAATCGCTATTTAAAGGGCGAGATGGAAACAAATAGCAAAACGCTTCAAGGACTATGTAGTGAGAACGCCGAACACCTTCACCTTTGACCCGGGCGATCCCTCGTACTGTACATAACACACTTCGGGTAATTTAAAGATTGGTTAATTTACATTTGTAAATTAAACATAAGTGCTTATATTAGGAATATTATTTATTTCTATTTTAGCCTTTGTACACACCAATTATCATTTTTAGTCAATGATGCATATAGGGCGTCGCAGTCATCTAAATCCCTGCCAGTGGATATACAGGTACTTTGTGTTGAAGCAGTCTATATGTTTGAAGGTCTAATTTAAGCGAGATTTTGGCATTTGAAGGGTATCGGGTGAAACCGGGGATGTCCATTTCTAACAATTTTATGCTGAATTCTATTTGGGGAAATTAGAACTACAAAACTGTGAAAGAACGAAGGGAAAATATTCATAAATGACCGTAGGAGACTATATTACACAGTTGTTGAGGTGTTTAAACATTAAGAGGTGATGAAATTAAAACTTGATTTCCTCAATAAATCTGTTTTGTGACATCCTTTGTTTTCTCCTGACACCCTTCATACGAAGAAAACTAAAGTGATTTCTTTCCTAACCTGTCTTTCCAGGTCCGTAATGGGTAGGTACGGGTCCTCATGCAGACCGTCCTGATTGAGGTTTTCCAGAGTTTCCATAAGTTTAAACAAATGAACGTCAGAATGGTACCTTAACTAAGACACCGGCTGCTACATTCCTATGGTCTATCCCGATCTGAACTAAAGATGACGACAAAAAATTTCAAATGTATCTTAAGCTCTCTTTTATGACAATAGAAACAAGTCTTATTTATCTCCCTAACTTAATCGTGTACCTTCAGGAGATAAATATTCCTGGAGATGGTGTATAACAATCAAAGAGCTGCCCATTTTTGAGTTTGAATTTAAATTTTCAGACCTTTAGGCAACTTTGGCTCAGGCCGGATGGATAATGGGATGATTGGCGGAATAAAGAAAGTGAGAGGAAACCAGAGAGGCCCAAGAAATCCGACGCACACGGTGTTTGTCCAGCACAAAGCAAAAAACGGTACGGCCAGAGTTTGAACCAATGACCCCAACTAGAGGTGTGCGCTCTAATCATTGATCCACCGCGGCCCCAGCTGCCCACGTAGTTAACGTTGCGAATGAATTTGTACCCCAGTAGCACACAAACGTGTTTTGAACGTTGATTTTTTGTTGATTTCGTTGATTAACCGTTATCGGCTGGAAAAAGTAACGTTTAATTTTAAATCATATTTCAACAAAGACTATTGTTGATAAGATGTTAGTTGAAGGTGGATTCAACTGTTATTTTCAACTATGATATAGATTTCGTTACATGGAATTCTTTACAATTTAATGGAATAAATTTTGTAATTAAAAGCTAATTGAATACCATTAATTATTATTTTGTATCCTCTTTCACATGTTGAAAACACGTTGAATTTGAATCTATATTCCACCTAAAATTTGATTTCGTTGATAGTACGTTAATGTGACGTGTTTTAACTATTATATTGAACTATGTCCTGGATTATCTTTCATAATAATTGCATAAAAGTTAAGTGCATAAAACATGTGCTTAAAAGAGAAGTGAAGTGCCGTTAATGTGATGTGTTTTCAACTTTCAACTATAACGTAAATTTCGCTTTATATGTGTTTTTCTAAGGTGACATATTACACTTATTGAGAAATACAAATTTAATAGTGCAGCAGCCATGGTCAAAGTATTAAAGAAGAAACAAAATGCACATACCAAAGAAAGAAGGAAAATATTCTTATTCTTACGAGATGGTAAAGCGACTGGTCTGGATTTGTGGCCTTTTACTGGAAATAGTAAAGTAGTAGTGACTCTTGTGTGTGAGTGGTGAACGTGTCGAGCTACCAACGACGAATGTGGAACGTTCCAGCTTCGAACCCCACAGCAGACGGTTGGATAATTCACTGTTGGAAAATTAATATTGTATACCATGATGAAGGCAACAGACAAAATCCAGCTAAATACGTATACTAATAGACAGCAACCATGATCTGTTTTAGTCAACTTCATCTTCATCTTCCACTTCTTGAATTCATCATGTTTCTTCTCAACCATTGTTCAACATCGAATAAATCGTTGAACAGGCGAACATTTCGGCACATTTACAACATTAAAATTAAGTTTCGGTACTAAATTGTAATCCATGTATTTTTATCATATTGTGTGCCACTGGAGTGGTGTTGCCTTTGTCCGTTCATAGTGATTTTATAACTTTGAAGTTGTTAGTTTTAAGGAGCGAGGTATTGACGGGTAGATCGATTTACCAAATGATAGATATACTGCAGGGTTCAATTCTGTAAACCTGCATTTAATAGTTTTTTTCGTAAAGAGCAGTGGCAAAATGGATGGCATAAAAATAAAAAAAGATGGCATTATTATAAGCTCGTTATTATTGTTAAACGGCGAAAGGACAATTTGTCATAATGAAAAGATAGGAAGTTGAAAAGGACGGGAGTGATGAAGTGGAAAGGAAAAAGGGGGTGGTAAAAGTCATGGGCCTAGGGCGCTGAGACTCTTAAATGCGGCCCTGGGTAGTAGCTTAGTTGTATATTACATTCCTTCTGTAGAAAGTGCTAAATCAGATGCACTAGTTATAAGCAATAGTTTGCTCTATCACCGGTTGTATCTTAGACAAATACTATTCACCAACAATGTATTTCACGTCCTACAAGTAAAGGCGAACTTGCTTTCATTATCAGAAATCTTTTAAGTATCTTAGATCCTGTAGATTTTAAAAAACAAACGTAGTTAATAAGACCTTCAGATTGTTCCAATTGAGAAAAGCGAAAATAATTGAACGTGTTATTTAAAGAAGGGAAAAATTCCAATTTTCTCAATAACGGAGTTCAATAGCCAATCTCTACACAGTCCAAAGATGCATTAAATACAACTAAAAAGAAATACATTCTATTGTTGTAGAAACATGAATTCTTACGACAGTCAAAAAAAACACCATCCTTAAAAAAAAACATATTTTATTGTGCCAGCAGGATGTTTTTCTTGTAACATCTCGATATTTGTTAGAATGGAATGTTTTCCTTCTTCAAATTAGAATCTAGACTCATATTAAGACGGATACTAATATACATTAAAATTCGATTCTATCTTATACCTCCATTTCTTTGTATATGCATTTAACTTCCGGTTCAACGTCAGCTATTTCAATTAGCAGGTAAATACATAGTGTAACGCATTTGGTTCCTTCGTAACATTTATTTTGTTTCACATGCCTTTAAATTTTGTAAATTTTTATATTCATTTCAGGAAATAATTACTCTACCAATTAATAACGAAACAACTAGCTCTTGAACATCTTTTGGATCGTAAAAGTAATCTTTATCATGTTATGGAACAATTACATGTAGTTGTAAATCTTAGCTTGATCGAAGAAAAAACAATGGTTAAGCCTTATAGTACCAAGCTCAACGTAAAGTAACATGACTTGGTCATTTTGACCTAAGCATATTTTTAAAAACACCAGGAGGGGGAGAATAAAGGATTGCTAAAATAAAACTCACTATTTTAAGCAACGCTCGGAAGAACGGGGAGTGAGTTTCTCTTGTACAGTTTTAGCAAGACTGTGCCGCGCCACCAAGACTGGTTACCAAGACAAAATGTATTCTATATTTATGGGTATTTTTATATAGCAATTTTACTGAAATGATTTTGTAAATGTGAAAACGGTTGTTGATGGGGGAATAGCTAAAATAAGATGCCACTACACGGCTTCTTGAAATAATAAAATTGCTTTAGAAAACGTTATCTGGGTCAAATTGAAGCATTCTTGGTACTAGAAGGGTTAAGAAATGACGATGTACACATTTAATTATCTGTAGGAAACGGTAACTTCAGTATTAGGCGAACAAACAGATAAAAATCTATTCAATAAATATGTCACTGAAGTGCATACTTTATTTAAAAAAAAGCTTCACTGCTTTATTTACAACACATTTCGACATGTTTATATATATATATATAAATATTTTTCTCTCTTTCCCAGTTGGACTAAGCCTTTGGATGAACATGCTTCAACCAGTAGGGAATAAAACAAGAAAGGTTACTGCAACATTCTCTTGTCCAACGAAAGACGGGCCTTTTCTTGTGAAATTCGAAGGTATTCTTTGATGTAAATAGAAAAGGCCCGTCTTTCGTTGGACAAGAGAATGTTGCAGTAACCTTTCTTGTTTTATTCCCTACTGGTTGAAGCATGTTCATCCAAAGGCTTAGTCCAACTGGGAAAGAGAGAAAAATAATATTAAAATACGTATCATTTATAGAGAAATGTGTGTCAAAGAATACATAAGTGATTCCTCCATCATCTGCCAAAATTCAGATATATATGTACAGTATATGTTATTCTACTGCACTATATTATTGCATACAGTTTAAAATTGTTATCATTCTATTTTATTTAACTTCTGGCGCTTTCTGTAAATAGTCATCTATTCATTATCGTTTAAATGAATATTGGTTAACGTAGACGCTGTATGTGCTAATATTGTGTATTAGGTTTCACAAAGAGATCTCTTTCATAAACTGAATAACTTTATAGTTAAAATGACAAGTTTTAGTTATTTTTTAATTAATTAAATAACAATAATATTAGTAAGTAGCTGACATAACCGCTCGTTGGTGCGTGGTGAATAAAATATGTTGACAAGTCTAACAGCTGGACCGTTTTGTAGATTGATGACACTGACATCTAAAGTACACTGAGCATCTGCATAACCTGTCCTAGTAGGATAAGTACAACGATATGGAAACAACTTGAAATACGAAATGTTTAAAGGGGGTTGCAAACACTAACAGCTCTTCTCACTGTGGCTCCCGGAGTGCTTGTTTGAACTGTCCCAGTACCCAGTGAGAACGTATTGGAAATTTAGTGCAAACCATTGCGGATACTTTTTTCTAAATAATTGGTTAAAATAGGTTGGCAACACTGAACGCTCTGCTAATTTAGAATACCTTTACGACCTGCCTCGATACTAAGGAACATGTATGCGAAATATGGTAGAAATTAATACACACACATAGATTTGCATAAGTAACCTACATATAAACTATAAATTTTATAACGACCACAAGCGTTAAGGGGGAAAAATTAGAAGTTTCCCATTTCTCGGAGGGTGTTGAACCAGGTAAGCGAATTAGCACCCATCGGGGAAAAATTA
Organism: Lepisma saccharinum; assembly: GCA_022664845.1. Taxonomy (NCBI): domain Eukaryota; kingdom Metazoa; phylum Arthropoda; class Insecta; order Zygentoma; family Lepismatidae; genus Lepisma; species Lepisma saccharinum. The sequence goes on along the minus strand of JAGDQP010000542.1, from coordinate 135,065 downwards.
ATAATGAATTTTTGTCTTCATAGGAATGTTGTAAATGCCTTTCTTAATAACACCTGAGATCCGCCTTGTGCTACGTCCACCATCTAGAAAAATAGCGGATCGAGGTGGCAGTTTGCACAGCTACGTGCATTTCTATGCTTTAAGGTAGTTCTGCAAAGAGGAACACAGACGTGAAATTGGTCACTTTACCCAATACATCAGATGCAATTCACAATAATTATTTGAGAGTCTACTACTAACTGCAGTTTTGTAAGCGGAGGAAATTTCCACACCAGAGAACTGGAGATGAAAAAAACAACAACACACAATTGCCATAGGGTCTTGAAGAAGTACTAAAGTTGATATCATGTGCCTTATTATAGGGTTGTGAAAGTAGTGTTCATTGGGCATATTGTAGTGGAGCGGGATGTAGTAACCACTTCGAACCAATCGGAAAAACGTCCATAGTGATTAGGGAATAATAAAGGTAATCAGTAATTTAGAAAATGTGAAAAATTGCAAAATGAATATGGTTGAAATATATGGAAGCATAGGGTTTAATTTTCAGCCTTTATATCTATCTATCTATCTATCTATCTATCTATCTATCTATCTATCTATCGATCGATCGATCGATCGATCGATCGATCTATATATATATATATATATATATCTCTTAGGGAGAAGTTGGAGTTGAGGAGATTGCTAAATACGGGACGGAAGATTATATTTGCGTATCGTAGCGTGTTAGTGTAAGTGGATTAGACCTAAGGGGGATACCTAGTTTTAGATTTGTGAAATTTCTAGAAGGGGGAAATTTCACCAAGGCAAAAACGTACATTATGTGTTGACGTATGTCAACGAAGGGTGTATATTTTCTGTCACTTGTATATCTTTAACCCATACACAGAACAAAAAATGATAAATAGTAAAAGACAAAACAAACAAACAAAGAAACAAAAAACTAAACTTGAAACTAGCAATAACACGTGTCTTCCTATAATTCAGCATCAATGGTTTCCCATACCTCACTTTAGAATATTGAAGCATCTTTTTAAAGAGTTACCGACTTCTAATTTTTATTATTTTTTTCGTTAACGTTTTGGCGGTTATAACATACAAATTCATGTGTGTGCATTAATTTCTACCGGACTTTGCATACATGTTCCTTAGAACTGGCGTACGTCGTAGAGGTATTCTGAGTCACCGGATCTTTCAGTGTTGCCAACCTAATTTAACCAATTATTTTCTTTAAAAAATGTATGTGCATTTGTTTGCACCAAATTTGGTATCAAAGTGATTTAAATCTCGATTTAAATCAGATGAGATTCCTTTTTTTTAAAAAAAAAAAAAACAATGATTTTAATCAGAAATACATTTTTTTAAAGAAAGAGTAGAAATAAAGTGCAGTAATCTCTGTGGATTGAATCACATGTAAACTTGAAATTTAAATTTTAGTCCGTATGTCATGATAAGCTCTTATGATATAAACCAAAACCAAAGCGATCGACCGAGAATTTTGACAAATTATTTGAATCGTTCATTTCATATTACACGCGAAGTTTTAGAAGAGAACGTAGAAACCCAATTCACATTATAAGTTTACAATGTATATTTCAAATGTGTTTATTTTTGTAATACATGTGAAAACGAACACACAGAAAACAAAAAACTTAGTCTTTGTTTACAAAAGCAAAAAACTTGTTTCGTAATATTACCTACTTTGTGTATTTGTACTTGTATCAAATTATTTGATTTCTTTACAAATTGCTCAAATGCAATTTATACTCAATGGAAGTATAAAGTTTAGGTATATGTTTGCTGGAGGATGGATATACAAAGCTGCGAATCCATTACTGACTTGGCTGCATTAAATAGCTCTCATAAAATTGAATTTTATCTAAGGCCTTTAAGCAACTTTGGGTCAGACCGATTGGACGATAATGGGAGAATTGCTGGAACGAAGAAACGAGAGAACCCTACTAAAATGCACGAACACGGTTTTTGTTCACCATAAAGCCCACATGGCACGAGCCGGGATCAAATCGGGGACACCACGAACCAGAGGTGAGCGCTCTACCACGGCTCCAAAATAGTTCTCATACTTTATAGAATATTGTCCCAGGGTGTTCCCAAATTGATAGTAGAATCTGAGGGCTAAAAACTAGACGTGAAATGAACTAAAATTTATCTTAGTAAACTTAAATCCTAGAATATTTCGTTAGAAAGATGTAGCCTGGAGAATAAAGAGACAATTGCGATTATAAATATGCAATTGCTTAGGAAGAAAGGAAGGCACAGACGTCATTTTATAAGGAAAGCTGATACGTAGAAACACTGTAAATTATTTCTTTTTCGAACCTAATTACTGTGTATACCCGCCTGAAAAACTTCATCGTGTATCGACAAAAGTACCGTAGAAGTTTCTTTGGTGTTAACTTTCCTTTGTAAAATAAACCATAAGTAACGCTATATCTTCCTTCTTTTTTAAAATTATTACAAGGTTTATAATTGCCTATTTTCCAAAGCGATTTCGTTAGCTAACACGTAGCCTTTGGTTTGCGTAGCAAACACTGCAAGATTTGTAAATTTTAGTTAACTTTTTACCGGTTAGGGCATTTGAAAAGGAAAACCCAATTTCGTTGCTTTTTCAGTGTCGCAAGTCATTTATTTTTAAAAAAAATGATTTAAATAAAAAATCAGCTAAAATGATTTTTTAAGCACAAATGTACTGGGGTTTATATTTAATTAATTTGAAAATGTTATAATTGACCTTAAAACTTGCATTTTGAAATTTCAAATAAAAGGTTAATATATGTCCATGAGAAACTGTTGATAATCTTGCCATTTGTTTAAGAAATTTTACGAAATGCAATGCTTTTGCTTACGTCAGAGGCCGGATGTATGCTAATATTCCTCTTATTTAGTAAGAATCTGATTAAGTTTTATTTTAGAGCGTTGGGCTTCCTCGGAGCCAATTTTATTTTTGGTTATTTCATTAGTTCAATGTAACAACGTAGGTTAGACCAGTGCAGTGATGGCTTGCAGTTTGCCAGATGGTTGGGCAGCCGTATGTTTGGCTCCTTGGCGTTTTTGGGTACCAGCTAACGCATCCCCAACATTGCCCCAACCAAATTCGACATTCAATGACTGTTACACATGTATAAAATGTTGAATGTAAAAACAAAAGCGAGCATTTATTCCTAGTTTGTAAAAGCAAGTGTAATGTTCTTGTAACAAATAGCGAAAACTGTTTATTTTGAAATCCAACGGTGTACCTATGAGACACGGGAACTTTCTGAAGGATTCTAATTTGCTAAGTACCAATAGTTTCATAAAGTTAGTTACTTTCGCAAAATAAGCTAAGTTCATATATATAGAACAAATTATTTTAAGGGCACATAAATTCATTTGTTCGTATGACATGTTTGGCCCAATCGCACTAAAATTATAGTGGTTAGTTAACGTTGTTGGTACCACTGACAGCCACACAACAATAAACGAGTTATGCCAAGCAGATCCTGCAAACGGGCCAAAAGGCATTTCAACATTGTTATAATGGCTATCGTTATGTTAAATGCCTCATAAAGCATATTTCATTGTTTTTATCAAATCCATAGTGTATTTTCATTACAATATTTTCTTTTACATTGAATATTTATTATAATTATTAACAAAACTGAGATTTTACATTGCCTCCCGTGGTGTGAAGAAACCTCTGTACAGATGCAACTTTAATGAAATGCGCTGGGTGTTGATTCGCTGAAAGCAGGATTCTGTGAAAACGCTATTCAGGCTTATTCGCGAACAAAAGTCCATACATGTTAAAAGATAGGACATGACTTTTGTTCGCACATAGGCAGGCCTCAATTCTACTTTGCATAAATTATTTGAGAAGGATTTACATGCTTAATTCGTGGTGCATCTTTCATCTTTTGTTTATAGTTTAAGTATCGATTTGCTTACAGATAATCAAGGTTTCTAGTGGCTTAACATCCGAGATATACACGTTATTTTGTGTTTGTGTGCATACTGGTATGGATGGATATATGCCTAGAAGGTGAAAAACACTTACTCAAAGCCTCTCCTTTCGTATTAAAATGAAGACAATCTTTAGAGAGATAATGAATCACCTCCTTTCCTTCAGGAAACGCACTCTCGTCTAGAAATGGCTGATACACCACAGTAAAGTTATCACTTTGGTCATATCTACCACTGGATACCTAGAACAGAATAGCATAAAATGTAAAATATAATATTATACATCCTAACTTGTGTGGGGGGAAAAGGAAATGATTAGAAATTGGAGCGTTTCGGCGAGTACAAAATATGCTTTCGAAATCTAAATGAACTGGCGGTTTTCTTTTGAGGATATACCTGCAATAATGATGCAAGCTTCTGGAGGAGATCAAAAGAAGAAGACATTTCCTTTGAAGAAGTTTCGAAATGTGATTAGTTTCGGAGTTAAAGCCGCTCAAAGTTATGACGGCATCGTCACAAAGGACGTCATATCCCGGCGAGTGATGACCTAAAGAGTGTCGACTTTGCAAATCACACTCGAAGTAGTACCCAATAATCTAATTTAATTATGTTAATGACAGGCGAATATAGCTTAGAGAAACTTCCATGCTTGTTAAACCATTGAATTGCTTGACAATGAAATCCTTACGTTGCGAAACCTGTCTATGTGGTAGGGTACTATTTCGAGTATGATTTTCTAACCGGGCACCGTTTACGTTATCATATGTCGATGACGAGTTTCGAGCTATGACGTCATTTGTGAAGATATCGCCGTAACTTACAGCGATTGTATCTCCGACACTACACTCAGATTTTAGCACCTCCCGAAGATTGCTCCATTATTACATATTACATAAAACTGAAAGCTTATGCATCATGATATACCTATTAGTCTTGCTAAAAGCTACGTCCTGGATGCATAGGAAACAAAGCATGTTTATATTATGTAAGATGATGCCTTAAAAAATTAAACATTTTAAAACAGCATTCGGTATGGGGAACGGGATAAATACTCAACTAAACGAAGAAGATGTACTATAACTATGTGCCTGTTCAAAGATAACTGACTATGAGAGTTACGAACAAGAAAATAGATATTCGGTTGTACGAGTCCTATTGCCAATTCAAATATTTCATTTTAAAGTAGTTATTTTGTGCTGATTTCCAAGTGGCGTTGTTAATGGATTTTGTCTCCGATAACATTGATCAGAAGCGGCAATTTAAAATATTACATTTAGAGAAACCTTATTCAAGCTGATAATATGTTTATATACCAACATTCATGGGTTACACAAAGCAAGATAGGTATAGAAAAACTCCGCAATCGAATCCTGCTTGTTACTCTATAATTATTTTTGTCTCACGTGTACCTTGCAAAGTTTCTTTCTATTTAAATAAAATATCTAAAAAAAAATAATTTTATTATCGAGATTAGTCATAAAAGGTGACATTGCTTTGAGAGGACAGAGGGAGAAACCTAACAATGAAATATATTCTGAATCGAAGTCTTCAGAACTCATCATTTCCCTCTGTCTAACATTGCTTCATGTATAGTTAAATCGGTACAATTGCGCAAGGAAATGTCTGATTTACAGGGGCTTAAAATAGAAAATGATTAAGAGTTCTATTTTTTTTTAATTTAAATATGCTTATTGTTTCGTACGATAGATAAATACTTGTGTTGTTATCTTGTGGTTTCGTTCCTTACGTTTAAAATTTCCTTTCTGACGGGAAGACTGTATCTAATGCCAAAATGAACTTTGAAAAACAAAATGTTTCTAAAATCCTATTTCCAGTTTCCCTCGATGCTAAGGTTTCATATTTTCCCAGCGCAACAGGAATAAACCTTTGATATGTAGACGATATGTTAAATTAATTTTTGGGTAATTAATATAGGAATATACTTGGTTAATACAGTTGCAATCAAAGCATCCAAACTGCTGCTGCTGCGAACAACTGTTACAGTTGCAGTTGCGAACAACTGTCGAGTATATCACACACTGTTGCTAAATTCTTTTGGTCTTCACAATAGTAACAAATAATGGTTAGTACTAAGATGAGGGTTAATTGTCTATCTAATCCTTTTAATAAATTGAATTTTAACACTATAACACTTCATCTGGAATGGCGCATTGTAAAGTGTCAAGCTTCATAGAAAACGGTTGAACCCCGTGAAGTCCATCGAATGTTACACACTACAAGAGACATGGCTTGCTAAATCATAGAAAATATATCCGCAAGTAGATCCAGGTCTCCATAAAATATCAAACTCCCGTGGAATAAGTGCCTGATACGCAATTCGGATGAATCTGCCTACAAATAGATACTCAAGATCCACGTCCCGAGATCCGTTCTAAAGTCAGTGGAACGCTGGTTTAACTACACACGGGTAAAAATGAACCGATTCCATTGGGCGTTCTCTTGCTGGAATACCTTACCTACCTAAATACTAGTTGGTTTAGAAAGTCAAAGAATAGACACAGATATTGAAGAAGTACACACAGCTAGGAAGTACACACAGCTAGAAGTACACACGTCCAGCATTTGTGGACGTAATAGGACGCATATGTAATAATAACTGTACCACTGCGAAGCCACCAACAGCATGATCAGTGCCATCTTGGGATTCTGTTTCCGTGGGTTATGCATGACAACCGAACGCTTCGCATTAGTCCGGAAATATTCGTAGCGCGACTCATTGAGCACATCTCCATGATGTTGTCTTCCAAGGTCATGGGAAAGAAACGAGTTATTCTTGTGGTGTCATGTTAATAGTGGGGACTTTCGGAGCTCCCATGGCACATAACAACAAACCAACGTCGTAGTTCTATGTTCTGTTCTTCGCCAGTGCATAAAATCGTAATTTGCTCATCTGTCGCTGCCTCGTGCCATATGGGCTTTGTAGTGGACAAAAACCGTATGCGTTGGTCTTCTCGGGGTTCTCCCGTCTCCTCTCACTTTCTTCATTCCACTAATTCTGCCATTATCATCTATTCACCCTGATCCAAAGTGACCTGAAGGCACTAAATAAGATTTAAATCTAAATTTTAAAAGAGATACAAACACACAAGTTACTGCATCCGAAAGTTTCGACTGTCAATGCGTTATTTGTGATGAGTGATAGTGTTCGATGTGGCTTACTGACAACCCTTTCGATATTCTTCATTACTGATTTAGATTCAATAAAGGACCAAATGGCGAAAGTGAAGATTCAAGATAGTGGACTTTCAAAGAAAATTGAAGCTTATGAGACGTCATTAACAATGTAGCGTGTCTTGAATTATGCTGATGGGATATTGAACCAAACTTTATAGATTTGGAGAATTAACTAGCTATTTAACGCAGAAATGTCTTACCCCTTCTGAAATCTGTATAGAAGCAATTCTTCAATTTAGGATAATCCAGAGTATATACCAACTCTAAGGTTGAGTATCTATTCGTCAAGCACCCGGTATCATGTTTCTGTCTAAGTCCTTCCACTCATGACGATTAAACCCGTTAATTAAAATTAGCCATGTTATTCTCCTTCGGAGATCAATATCCATTCTACATATGTCATGATATATGTAACTTCATGTAGGTGGATGAAAGTAGAGGCACCCGCTATCAAGCCACTGCCGCTTGCTATTTCAAATGTCAATAGCTTTCAAAATAAAAAAAAAATTGAAATGGACTTCAATGGACAAAGAAAGCTCTTGAAGGGCTACACGTCTTCTACAAGAGTTTGGTAATATGACTATAAACGTCGTTAAATGGAAATATGATAAGAGACAAATGATTTGACAGAGATGATTGGTCCAAATTACCGTTCAACATAACACCTTACCAGAGGCTTCATATATCTAGCTACATACATCTGCAATTTTCGCTGCAAATACCTAAGCTATGGAAAATTTGTATTCAAGAACTGTTATTTTTTTCATTCAAGCTAGTATTTTTCCTAGTTTATTGTTTTACAGGAGTATTTCATATCATACCAATTCTTCTTCTGTTTTGCGAAATCCAGTCAACACTTCATGGACACGTTCCAATTTCCTCTTTGTAAGACTATGTGACAGCACACAGGGGCAATGAACTTCATGTACGAATACACAAGACAGCGGTTTCCTTCTCATGTTTCTCAGGATTTTAGGATCTGTGGAAATAAAATGTCGGTATTTATTATTACTATTATTATTCAATATGTCACCGAGTGAGGATGTCGTGAGCTTTACTACTCCCACTATTGTGAGACAATTGACTTGGACGTGCTTTGTGTTTTAAACGTTTCTATGTAAGAAATTGTTCAAAAATTAATAAGACAAAGATATATTAATGGCCATCGGTATTTTCCCATGTAAATGACTGAAATTCGTACACGCCAAGATGAACAACTATGTAGTCACCCGACTGTGGTCATATCTATCAACAACAAGCAGCAATTACAAGGGAACAAGGTACTTTCCCGAATTGTGGTAGTGAAACTTCATTAAATACCGGTGATGATTCAAATTCAAGTGATGTATTACTAAAATGACTTTCTTCATTACTCTCTCCTTATGAGATGCGTTCAGTATGAAGCTTTAAAAACGGAATACATTTTCGTAGAAGCTGAAACCCCCTAAATTTGCTGGAACTTCTCACGAACTTGAATAAACAGAAAACATAGTCGACGACATATTGTTTAAGAGATTTGCCGACTTAAGAAAAGAGATTGAAAATGGAACAACACAGCCCAATACTAATACTTCAATCATCTTCAAAATAATACATAATAGTATAGCTGAGAAGAGTGTTCTATCATCTATACAGATACAGAAAGGCATTCTACCATAAGATCCGATTATGTTCCTAATTTTGTTACCACAGCTTGTGTATAGAGAATTTCACGCCAGAATTAGTAGAGATCTTTAATCGTTAACAAGGGTTTATCCGATACAAAGAAGAAAGGAAGGAAGGAAGGACAACTATGTCATTCCTAAGTTAAACTTAAACTGAGTGGTCCTCCATTAAAATTATAGGCTTATCAGTGTACTGAATTCTAATGGAATCAATGCGATCTTATTTACTTACGTAGGTCTTAGAAAGGTGTTTTATGCGTATAACTTAAACGTTTAGACATTGGCTTCTATCCTTTCTTTGTTCACTAGCTCGAAAGTTATCTAACTGATAGAAGATTATCATATTATGGTATGCTATTTCATATCTGATGAAACTTAGGCCCTCTTATTTAATATTTATATTAATGAACTATGCCAAGAAATTCATAATTCTAACGTACAAGTACTTATGAACGCTGATCGGTTTAGTTAAGTTACATAGAAAAGTGAATAACGCTAATGATGAGCTCCATCTGCAAAGTATTTAATCTATATTGACCGTGGTGTGTTAGAAATTGCATACAAATTAACATTAATTAGGATTTTCTCTAATTCCTAATTCAACTCTAATTTCATCAGGGTGCCTTAAGTGTTGTCTTACATTCATCCATCCATACAATTGATTGACTTAAAAATAAGTATAAATATACTAATTTTGCAAGGATTTTAATAATAAGATCAATAGTTTTAGACTTACAACTATCCAACTATTCGTGGACTAACTACTTATTTTCTAGTAGCACAAAATTCAGCTGTTTACCCTTATTTTCTGGAAGAGTTCTGGAAAGTTTGAAAGTTGATAGACTTATTATATTTTAGTGAATCCCATTTAATTTTCTAAAACTAAGTAGTTAAAAATAGTGTTTGGGTCTTATTCGCCCCTTATTCTAAAAAGTCTAACTACCTTAATTTTAGTACACAAAAATGTATACACTTAGAGATGTTCTAGAATTTCTAATAATTATAGTTTAATGGTCTTAGATTAAGTTAGTATTTTTTAACTTAATAAAGAAAAGAAAAGAAAAGAAGTAGAGAGACAGTGGATAGAGCTTAATTTCTAGTATTTAACACAACTCATCATAGCCCACACAATCTCATTCTCTCAGTTAGTATATTTTTAACATCACTCCTCACTCATGCCTTAAGAATTGCGTATGTTTTGGAGTTTGCTCTAATGTGGTATTTGGCTCTGCTAACGGATTTCTGATGACCAAACTCAGTGATAAAAAATGAATTTTATAACTCTTTCCTTTTTCTTATTCTGTAAGGGAGGAGAACAAATATATTAAAAAAAACTGTTTCTTCCACACAAGTGCATGCTCGCTAACCTTACAAAAAAACTTTCTTGGTTCTTTATACTTTGCAATAAAAAAAAGGAAACTTCACTTGGCCCACTTGCTTACTCCTAATACAAAGGGATATATAGACGTAAGATGGAGGATGATGACTTGTTCTAAAAAGAAAGAAGAAGAAAAAATAGACTTTACTTCTTTTAACTTAAATGAAGAACATTTTAATGTTGAGCCACAATTCAGATAATAATAATCTATTTTTTTTCTCTAAGTAAAAAAAAAATTCTTTTACCTTGTTGATTTCCCAGGGACGGATTTTAAGAAAGAAACAAATCGTAGTGGATAGCACTGCCTTTACCCGCACAGATAGTGAAAGAGTAAATTTCTCTTCGGCTTGAAACCATACTGACCTGACAGCAGACTTCTTTTTCGGACGACGCTTTTCGTTGACCGAGAGGCGTTTAACAAAAAATAATGAAAAAGACTGAACCCATTTTAGAAAAAAGAAAATGGACAATTCTTCATTTTACTCTGTGGAACTATTCTTCCACCGACGCCTATCTTTAACCGAACTTTACTATACCACGTATTTTTCCCATCACCCAAATCGACACAACGCTATTCAAATTTATTCAAGTTATTACTCGAAATATCTCTTATGCTGACCCAAAGCGAACTGTGTCGATTTTCGCGCGTTCTGGTCATAAGTATCTTCTGACCCACGCCAACATTCTCCCTCCCTGAGAAGAAACTACGAACTGGATCAGAGAAAAAAGGACTCCCATTGGCTATCCCTGCTGCTCCCAAAAAAGAGATGGGGGTAACACATGTTGTTTTGCTTTATCGACGACTTCCTTTAAAATTTCTATAAAATAAAAAAATAAGAATAGAATCATAATACATATAGATACATATACAGAGAATACACAGTTAAATAGATCATACAAAAACCTTTAAATACATACCAAACACCCCTATAATATACACAAATTTACAAAATTCATATTTATTAGTAATATTCATAATTTTCAAAACCCTTATCTACTCTTACTTAGTTTATGTTACGTTAATTAGTTTTTTAGCCGGCCGGCATTTCTAATACTAGCAACAATTAATAGTTATAACACAATAAATATATTTTAACATAATACTGAGAACAAAAAAAAATCCATTATAGGATGAGGCAGAAATAAAGTCTCTGCATCATACTATGTTAGTACATATGATGTGAGAGACACTCTGATACAAAACATTAACAACATACAATATTCGATCTAGTCCTTTGGTTATATTTTAGGTATTAGTAAATATCTTAGGGCCGGTTTCTCCAACGACGATTAACCATCCGATAACAAACAGTGCGTTAAGTATTTAATCAGTCGATAATTTTTTTCCATTTCGCCAACGCTAACGTGACGAATTTAGCTACCCGTTTACAAACGAATGGTTAAGAAACTACTTGATTTCTAAATTTCTCATAGGCTAAACGAATTTTGATTGGCAGGATGAAAAATAGGATTGGCAACAAAAGAATTGTGCAGTCCGCAATCAAGTAACAAATCGCTGGCGTTTATATTTGAGTGTGTAAATTAATTTAATGTATTCAAATGATCTCCAATAGAATGCTAATAAAATATTATCATAATAAATTATAGTAAAGCAGAGATGAATCTTTTATCCATCTCCTAACTGCGGAAAGCAAATTTTACGCTCTTTTTACTATACATTACATCTTGATTCAACCTACTTTTGTAATACATGAAATGTAAATAGTGAAACAAAGTAGTAGACATACATTCAACCAGATCCCGTGGGAACATCGACATAAATATGTAACAATATGATTTTTAATCAGTATTTCCATTTTGAAAGTTTCATACGCAATGCAAGCTACAAAATACTGGTTGCAGGAAACATTTGTGGGGACCCCAGATATTTTACTTCCTACTTTATACAGTTTCTGTGAGTGAGTGGTTGGTAAAGATCGCTACCTTATAATTAGTAGTTTGCTTCAAATAATTTTACAAAGGGCTCCGAACAGAAGAGTTATAACTATTGAACAAAGATTTCGGATAAAATCTAACTATTTAGTAAAGGGGTCGCGCGAACCCCTAAAGCACACCCCTGATCACGGGTTCAATTCTTGCTGGCGATACAAGTGGTTCGGAATCCACATTAAACTGTAGGTTCTATTCTTAGGACCTTATCTGCATCCAATGGAAGGCAATTGTAAACCACCCTCGGTTCACCTTGCCCCAGACCTTTGCGTCAGGACGTGCTTTTGGGCAGAGCACCGATCATAATGAGGTTAAACACACACAAATGATTTTCATGAGGAGAAGACAATTTTACGGGGGGGGGGCAGATCCCATAGCGTCTCCCTGGCTTCTTCATATATGGAAACGTTGTTCGTAGTTTGGTTTTCAATTTCAGCAGAATTTTGTTTTCAAAGATAAGGAAATTTTGCTTTCGCTCCATACTAAAATTTCACACATGAAAATATCCATCAGCTTCGAAAGCAAAACAGATGTCACATGCTTGTTCCAGCCAATGGGCTACAGTATAATACACATTTTAATACATTGTCTAAAGAAGAAGCATTTCAAATTTCAAACATAGAATTTAATGTTGCTCTTTCGGTTACCTATTTTGACTTCACAAAATTCCGCTTAAAGGATACTGTGTTACTGTCTAAAGATAAATCCTAAAATATAATTATTAGACCCTATCATTATTGCCCATTAAATATTCTGAAAACATAATGATCCAATAAAAATTACTGTGCCGACGAAACCCGGTACAACTATGAGCGGGTGAACAAAAATTCTCAGTATGCACCCTGAGCAGTGATTCCACCAGACCCTCTTCTTGTGAGGGTGTCACCCCCAAATCCTCGAGAACGCTTACCAACTTTTAAAACAATCTGTCAAACGTCGATAGAAACCGTGCAAAATTTCACTTACACCCTGCCAATTTTAACTTTAACCCCCCCCCTCAAACTGAACATCCTAGCTAAATGCCCACTCCTGAGAAGGAAACCCTGGCTATGGGCCTGAGTCACTGGACCACAGAGACATGTTACCTGTGTGTTTATTTTTCTTTTCTGTATCTACATTTCACATCAAGTATTCAGATTTTCCGCACCCCAATCCGGGACACTGAATTCAAAGTCATATTGGGCATCCTGAAACAAAGTACTTTCAGGAAAACGAATTTACTGTAAGTTACTTTACTTTTAAAAAGTAATATATAATTTCCATACAAAAAATTTAAGTAGGCTCTACCATCTTGGTGCTAGAGTATAATTAACAGTGATTTTAGCGCAAAACATTGTAATTTTTAATAAAATTATTCCCTCCTTCCATTCATTTAGATTTTCTGGGAATATTTGGTGAAATTCGGGATAAATAAGAGTTCTGGCTGAACTCTAAAAAGGCTATACAAATTTCGTGGCTGTTCAGGAAAATATGGTACGCTTGGTCACGTCAATTTCGCAAAATACGTAAACAGATTGAATTCAACTTTAATGTATAAAAAGCATTTAAGAAGCAAAATATTATATAATAACTATCACATTCATGTTCGTTTTACGTTTAGTGAAAGGAAAAGATATCTGACTCCTGGCCAGGGTTCGAACCACCGCAAATAAAATATAAACTGCTTCGATACAACACGCCCTAAAGAATTACGCCACGAAATCAACAACCAATAGAGCTCACACCAAGTTCTGATATAGCATTGCGAATTGCACCAAGCTCTAACATTAATTTTAATAATTTATTTACTTAAAATATAGTTTTCGAATAAAACTTATTGAACTGTAATGTGCAACAGTATATATTAATTTCATTATCACGTATATATTAATTCTATTAATTTCTTTCCCTTTGTTTTCTCTTTTCAAACTTCTAAGTAACATCACTATCGTACTGTTAAATAATTAATCACAGAAATTCGGATGATTAAAGTTAACGGGAGCTTTAACAGGCCGTTAGCGTTAACCGATGTTGGAGAAACAGTCATTTCTCTTAATCATACGTTAAATGCACTTAACGGATTGTTATTTTTTCCAGCGTTGGTGAAACCGGCCGTTAATATGTTATATCAGGCTTTTGAATATTAATCTGCCATATTTTTATCGAATGCAACGATTCTAGTTATGTTAGAAATGCACTTGTCAGATATAAATTAGAAATTATTCATACAGATATTGGAACGCGTTCTTCAAAGTGAGCGTTAAGAAACATGATGATGTATAAATATGCTTCCAAAGCATTTATATTTTAAGTCTAGTCTACCACAATTTCATTCCAAAGGTGTTGGTGTGGTTACATTCATTCAGCAACGTTGCAACAAGAAGAACGACCATTAAAAATAATTTGTTAAAAATTTTAATTTATGAAAATCACTGTAAATACTCTATTAAAAAATAATCTTTAATGTCCCCTCATATCGAATAAGTTTTTAACTGCCATTTTCGACATCTAACAAGGGAGATTTGTACTTCTGAACTTATTTAATAAGATAATGTAACTTGTTTGCTTGGTTTCTTCGCTAGTCAGTGGGTGGGTACTCTAGGAATACTTTTAACGTTAGGAAAATTATGTTGTGGGCACTTCCGACACTTCACAAATAATTTATTTGCATACTTTCTACAAAAGATCTACGTGACAATATTAGTGTAAAATTTAGATGGTTATGGTTAATATTAAACATTGTCCATGACTACGTCTGAACGACTTCAAAAGATTCTTGAAGAAGAAAGAAACATGGCTTTTGCTTTCGATGTGGTAAAAATAGGATGAGTTCTTTACACTTGAATAAGTGTTTGACGTTCTCCGGTACATGTTGAAGCAAGAACAAACGAAGAAAAAGAAAAGCAAAAAATGATAGTAGTTAATCTTGCTCAGATGGATCTGAGCATAGCAGAAATTATTGGAATTCGATACTTTGGGATTTGGACTCACAACTAAGTAGAGTTGAAACTGCTGGAGGTTATCCAATACACTCTAACAAAACATATGCTCCTTCAGGTGTTTACTGCTAAGTTCTGCTGTAATCAACTACATTACAGTGCAGTTTGAGTTCATTCGAGTTCATCAATTCTTTTGTTTGTCTTTTGTCGTTGAATGTAGTAAGGAAAGCTAGCGACATTAACAATTATTTTACACGTCATTCTCTTCACAATTGATTTACTTTAAGATAATCAGTCATATGGTACGACCACATACAATATCAATTTCATCATATCGTGTTACTGAGTACATAGTAATAATTGTCAATTGTTTGCATCTGTTTTCATTTAGTGTTGGAAGTTTCACAACAAAGTGTCGAAATTTTCCATGTACTTGAGAAATACCAACCCTTCCTACTAGTTTTATTTTAACGCCATCAGTCTCCTGAATATTCATGTGTGTACGTGTTTAACATATTTAAACATATATGAAATGCAACAAGCTTTGCGACAATGAGCAAAAATCACATTTCAGTGTTCTCTAATGTTTCTGAGATATACTAAAAATGCCTAGGATGTCGAGAAACCCCAAATGGTTATACATAGATGCCCACCGAACTAAGCAAAGCTTGAACGCCATCCTCCTTAATGATTACGTAATATCTGAACGCCCCTTATTGGTATTATAAAATAAATCGATACAAGGCTATAAACTACTTTAATAGCAGTACATTATTTTCCTCCTATTTGTTCAAAATATTAAAAATAAATAAATAAAGTATTATTATAAATATTTGTGATACACGAGCAGTGACTTCTTTCATATCTTAAGTAAGAAAAAAACAATTTGAAAAACCTTGTGAATTTCTAATTCAACACATTAGGTTTCATGTTTTAAAGTCATAGACAGTAGACTTGATTATCAGTCTTGCAACAAATTTGTAAAACTTCATTATTTAAATAATCAAATATATATCTGCTTGATCATAAATTACATGTTTGGCTTCAAAGGCAAACATGTGTTTTGTCATCAGTACTTATTCACTTATTATTGAACGAATAATTAAATTGGTTTATTTGAAAGTCTGAATCTTGCCTTAGAACCTAGAAGCTTTTGCTAACACAATCATCAAATAGCATTTGATGTTTTGATATTTTCTTTTTAACATGAAAAAGCAACGGATGAGCTGACAATGAGATTGTTTTCTACGAGTATTGAGCTAGAAAGTAAACAAGAATTTGTGGATTGCACGCAGAAATGAATTTCAAAATCCATAATCAGCTTTAATTAAGTGACGACGTGGTGGAATCCATGAAGTAACAGACTCTTTCCTCGAAGAGCCTAAAGTGCAGTATTTATCTTATTACTGTCAACAATGTTTTTATACTAGTGCAATAACTTTTATTTAAGATGGCTGACCTTTAGTACATTATTTTAAAAAACAACATGAATAAACATGTCTTTTCTTTTTGTTTAAAAAAAGTCATCGTTGACATTTGAATTCACGATCACAGGATTGAAAATAGACCATGCCAACCAACACTCTACAGACGTCTGTTAATTGTAACGATTTTCACGGCAAACGATCTACGCGTATGCAGTACTTGATTTATTGAGCTCTGCATATATTGTAGTAAAATACGAGTAAATGTTTACTGATTTCGTTGCAAATTATTGCTTAGGAACCACAATTTCTTTCGATTAAAAGGTAAATAAATATTAGGTGTAAGTTGATTAACCTAACAGTAAGAGTTCCCTCTTCCTCCCGCATGCTTTTCTCTTCCCCCTCGCATCCCTCTCCACCAACTACAACTTCTCAAGATTCCAATGTGGGGACGGGGGCTGACACAGAAAATAGTGCATTCGCTGCATCTGAGGTCAATGACCAAGCAGCCATCCTGAGTAACACAAATAGAAGATTTCTTAAGAATTTATACCCTTGTTTGGAAGACTTGAAGATAATAGACACGGCTAATGGTATTTCTGTAGGGCTAATGGTATTTCTGTAGTTTACGTCATAAAAATGACGAGATTGCTACTTCAAACTTAGTTCAATGCACTTGTCTGGTTATAACGGAAACATGGACTGATTAACCAATTCCGGACGACCATGTTAAATTAAATGGTTTCAAGATGTTCAGATTAGACCGCGATTTCCCTAAAAGTCGAGGGGTTCATTCTCTATATTAAAGATAATTTAATTAGCAACCTAGTATTTAGTGTAAGTAATATCGACATTGAAGGATTGTGGGTAAATGTACAGATTTGTAATAATGCAAAGTCTATACTAATTGGTTGCGTTTACCGAAGATCCAAGTCTACGGCAGACTTTGACAAAGCATTCGGATCTATACTTCAGTCGCTTCAGAGTAACTACTGATCAATTTTAGTTGGAGACGTTAACTATGATTTCGTTACCCCCTCTACTAGAGATACAATTTTTCGAGCTAATGGAGTCCTTGGGTTACAAGCAACTTGTTACCACGCCAACCAGAATACAGAAAATCTAATTGACTATATAAACAATGACTGTTTACACACAAAAACAACCAATGTTATGCATGATTTGAGTGATCATTTTCTCACATATACTACACTGCATGCAACACTAAATAAAGCATTACGATTTCTTGTAACAAAGCGAATATATAAGCATTTTAGTGAAGAAATATTTGTTGAATACTCTTCGTATCTTCCTTTCTACAAATCAAATAACATATCAGACATTAATAAGAAGGTTGCTTTTCGCACAAGATTGATTACTGATGCTCTTGATATCTTTGCGTCAATAAAAACTTTTCGAATACGTCCCAGCAGAAGAACTTGGAACTTATTTCACTTAAAAACAGAATATTTAAGAAGGCCAAAACTACGATTGCATGCTCATGGGATCAATATAAAATGATTATAAATTGAGTGACAAAGAAATAAAGCAAGCAAAAAGGATGTATATTTTGAACCAAATTTATTCCTGTCAGTACACTACCAACAACCAACATTGGCTCTTTGACTTTCTCACGGAGCGCATGAAAAAGAGTACTGATATCTCGTCAATAGAAGTAAATAATGAAATAATAACTGATAAGGAGGGAATTGTGAATTTCATTAATTCTTACTTTCTAATATAGGTACCAACATACGTAATGAATAAATTGGAATCGGATGCGCAACAATAACACCACGTTCAGTGACTCGGCAATTATGTATAATGACTCCCGCCGTACACCGCGATTTCAATTTCAACAAGTCTCCACTAACACTATTTTTAAAGTACTCACAGGACTTGATGTTAAATGGTTGTGAATTAGATGGTATTAATAATCTTGTATTACCACTTCGAGCATCGTGGATATCAGAATCACTAAGGGACATAATAAATTATTCTCTTCAGAATGGCATAGTTCCTGACGCTTGGAAACATGCGGTGGTCACTCCTATATTCAAAGGAGGATCGCACACTAGTATTGACAACTATAGACCTATTTCTATTACACCATCTCTTAGTAGAGTGCTTGAGAATGTGGTTGATAGTCAATTAGAAGAACATATAAAATGTAACCATCTCGTAACCGAGAAACAGTATGGCTTTCGCAGAAACCGCTCCACCGAACTATTGCTACTAGAATTAATCACGAAGTGGCGAAACATAATAGACGTTAATAAAAAAAAACTACATTGGCTTAATTTCTAAGATATCAGCAAAGCATTTGATACTGTACAACCTCATATATTGTTGAACGAATTATATGACCAGTGGAATTTATCTAATAAAGACTGTAAATGGTTTGGAAATCACCTACGTAATAGAGTAATAAGTACCAAACTTGGTAATACTATAACCAAATGTTCCATTGTTCAAATTGGGGCACCATAGGGATTAATCCTTGGTCCCAAGCTATTGCAATTATTCTCAGTGTTCTTGTCCTAACTGTGAAAAATATGGAGGTTTACTTGTATGCTGATTGTATCTTATTTTGCTACTCTAATTCTTTAGATCAATTAACTCACATTATTGACACTAACATCCCGAGCATGCTTAACTAGTTTAACACAAATAATCTAAAAGTTAACACAGCAAGAACTCAAGCATTAATCTTATCAACGGACAACTGCACACGTTCCATAATTTACACTGAACTTCAGATAGGAAACAATAAGATATCTATAAGTGTTGCGTTGAAATATCTAGGCATACTCCTTGGTTCTAAATGCCCAGGAAGAGTTCAATTACATAGACTGGAAAGGGCCGGAGATACTAGAACAGGAGCAAAGGATAGTGGTTAGGAAGTGGAAAGAAGCAAGGAGAATTAACCCATTAACTGCCAAAATTTTTTCTGAATATTGTTTACTTTATTTCTATTCAACTACATCTGATTAGTAAGAAGAGACATGAATTTTCAATTACAGCACACAAAATGTTGAATAATTTCAAAATTTTGGCTGATCCCCAAATGGGGATCACGGCACATACCATCTACTTTTGATGCAATTCCTGAAAGCATTAAACATGTAGTCCAACATCGCATCGACTGCATTGTTTGCGCACATTCTTCTTACAAACTCCACATTTCCTTTGTTTTCCCATATCGGTGCGTTAGATGTAGTGAGATCCGGATGTTCTGATGTCAACTGGAACACGAGTGAGTTATGGCGTGGGAAAAGATTTCCTCCCAACCTTTTTCGGATCGGATAACGGTGACGACAGAGCCAGATACGCTCTAGCACCCTTTCTTCTGTAAGCCAAAAGGGAAATTGTACCATTTGCAAGACAGTACATACAGTACGTGGGCGTTAACCAGTGCAACGTCAATGGCGTTGGTAAACAAGGGAAAATACCACTTTTTCCCTCTTATTTTTACTCTATACTTTTGGACGTTCCAGTCCATCTTGTCCTCTCCACCCATATACTTGTTATACTCTGCGATAAGTTTGGGTTGGGGGACTCGAACATCTTTGTTTTCAGCCTTACTCCATCGCTTCACATGCGAAATAGGTTCGATTGTATCATGGTTGGATAGAAGTTTCACACAGCTGCTGTCATTCCAGATGACAGCGAAAATTTCATTCTGCGAATCAAATCTGTAATCATATTCCTCGTTCTGTTTTCTTCATCTCCTTGTCTGCAGGAATAGGACATTTGTTCATTCTGTTGCATCGAACAGTTCCTGTTGCTCTGATATCGATATCTTGCAAATGTTTCATCACTGAGAATTGCGTGAAAAAATTGTAAAAATAAAGTTTGTGAGCGTTTGCTGTCTCTAAACTGGAAATCATTCTCAGCACAACAGAAGACCCAAGTCCAGTCACATTTTCCTCAGCCTTGATGTCTCTCGACTTGCCCTCATACACCTGCATCTGATAACAATAACCTGTTTCTGAGCAGCACATCGCCCACTGTTTGAAACCAAACCTCACTGGCTTACCACGAATAAACTGCTTGAGATAGTGGTGTCAGAAATATCGAACCATTTGCTCATCAACACTCAAATTTTCAGAGAACACACCAAACTGCAGGAAGTTTTCATTTACTTTGTCAATCAATGCCCGAATCTTGAAGAGTTTATCCCGTTCTTCTGCAGGAATTCTTTGGAGCTCCGAGTTGTCGTTGAGATGGAGATACCGCTTGATTTCAAGATACCTGTTTCGACTCATGCATTTTCTCACGCATTGGAGATCCATGTCTTCATCCTCACACCAAAATAGTTGTTCTTGAGGAACAGAATGATACCCAGTAAAAAGAAGAATGCCAATAAATTTCTTGATACAGTCATTTGAAAGTTGAAAGTGATGGACGTTTTTCTGTGCAGCATACATCACAGACTGACGCATAATATATGAAATAATTGTGTCATCAAACATCTTCTCAAAACATTCTACTGCGCTGTTCCCTTTGAGTTCACTAATGAGATTATTTCTCCTTGTCTCCACAGCATCAGAAGTTGAATAAACTTTCGAGTAACTAGGTTTTTGTTTCTTCCAGTTAGAAGTAATTATTGCCTTCTTTTTGGCAGGAGGTGTAGCTAAATCCTCTTTATCTGTACTTGATGTTGCCAAAGGTAGCTTCACTAAATCACATTCATTCTTCCTGCTGCTCGATGAATTTCAACAAGTCCGGGAACATCTGCAGGTTCATCATCAGCCATAATGTTATCATCGAAGTCTTCATTATCCGACATTTCATCTACCAGTTCTGGAGGAAGTTCCACTATGTCAATAGGGCCATTGACGTCATCATCATCGTCGGAATCCCAAAACTCATCAGTATTTATTATATCAGTGATTTCTTTCAAAGAATAAAACTTACGTTGTGCCATTTCCAGTAAACGCCAATAACAAAATATGTCCTTTATTTTTACACGATATCAGACGTGAGCCCCAAATGGGGATCGACTTATTTGGGACCGTTGTCCGTACCCAAATTACATTCAGATGCAAAAGGTGATACTAAATCATTCAGTGTTTATCATCTTCCAAGGTGAACATACACTGACTAAAACTATCCTTAATAAATACAATCTTTTCCACCTTCACAAAACACGTTTCAGTGCTGGAACGAAAAAGCGCGCCTCTGCCAAACAAAGTAGCTTTTTTACACAACACGTAACATGCACGTGATTTTTTTCGTTTCCGTTACACAGGAGACATCTAGCCGAAACACGAGAATATAAAGTTTCTCTATGTTACAGACAGATGGCGCCACTAGACAGGTTAAAGTATGTTATCCCCATTTGGGGATCACGGCAGTAAATGGGTTAAGGAAACGAGAGATAAAGCGATGCACTGGAATTTGTTTGTAGGTTGACTATGAATGAGGAATTTGAAGACATACTGGGCAGAGAAGAGAGGAGAAAGTATTCGTGTAATTAATGACTATTGTCTAGGCCTTTACTGAGATTTCCTTTTGTTATTTATTTAGAAAGTATTTAATTATTTACATTTATTTACATATTTATTTATTTAAAATACTTAAATCGTGTCTATTCAGTTTCCCGTTTATGCAGATCTATGTTCATGTTTGTTATAGCGTTTTAGTTGGCTAGGAAGTGTGGCCTGTGGGTGCGGTTCAGTACATGTTTGACGTTACAGAGAGCAACGAGAGCAGTGTTTCATGATGTAGACAGGAAAAAAACTAGATTTTGCGAGTTTTCTAACAAAGTAACTTTAAGACATATCATGGTTCCCTTATTAATGAAAAATCTACACGTATAGTCACATTATACTGGCAATACTTGCACTTCCATTCGCTTTAATTCTCCGATTTAATTCTCCTACATATTTCAATTTCGACAGCTTCCGTTTAAAACCATCACAGAGCGCAATTTATTTCCATCAATAATTTTCCACTAGTAGTAGTTGCGAAAGCAAATAACAACCGACATAAATTTTCGGATAATGGATCATACGACATGTTACCTAGCAGACACAAAGGTATCGGACCCAAGATCATGTAGTAACCCAGTAACATTTCGCAGATGACGTTTGAATGTTTCATTATGGTTCATTGCGATTTCTTTCTGGTTCTAATTTCGTAATAGCAATAAGATTCATTGGACGCATTCTCCAAAATTCATTTTACGGTTAGATTTCCAAAATGCATTTATTGTGCGATTTTGGAAGTTCTTTAAATTTATTAAACTTTGTCTATTTTTTTATAATTTTATAATTTTACAGTCTGATTTCCAGCATTCAATCTAGATTCTTACACGTTTATTTGAATGCAGTTGTATCTTACATAAAACTTAATCCTAGTTGCAGAAACATTTTGTTTCCTTATTTGCACTTGTTTCCCTTAAAGACTTTTAATAATAATAACTATCGCTTCTGTAAATAACGATCACCACATTTTTCTATGAAATATTAAACATATATATAATGATTTCGAAGCATTTTAAATAGATTCTTAAATTTTCTGATTGATTGATTTCACTATAAGACGCAGGTACCGTATTTGTTAATCCCTGTTCATTACCTTGCTTCCTATATTTTACGATGATTATTAGATATGAAATAGATTGATATGAATAATCAATTTTAATATTTTGAAGATGAAGTTTTACGATTTTGAGTTACCCGAATATGACGACATACACAAAGTATTCAACTATGTTTGAGATTACTTCCACGTTTACGATTACGATTATGATATGCACATTATTTGACTTTGAATTATTGATATAACTTTGATATTTGAGAATAGTAACAATAGTTACACACGATTTTACAGTTATCCGCCTACGTGGTATAGTATTGCGATTCGTGCAGCTTTATCCTTTAATTTAGGCAATCTTGCCAAACTTTCAGCAAATTACGCCGCATACAAGTATATACACATTAGTTTCAATTACCTTAAATGTACACCAACTGAATAATTAGATCCTTCTGGTACACGTTGACAAGAAACTTCTTACCCTTTGTTTCCCTTAAAGCTGATACCCGTTTCATTAATTTTGACCAGAATATGGCTCCCAATAATTCGAACTGATGTCTATTTTTTCGTTTTTCTAGTCCACGTTTCTAAATAATTTGCTACTATTTCTCAATTTCGGTCTCCGAAAGTCAAAAATACTCTTCGACACTAAAGTCCGCGAACACGTCTGCTTTCACTAATTTTAAAATTTCAGGTGTCGCCAATAACCGTAACTGTAGTTCCCACCCGTCACTTGCCATCTCACTTGTACTAACTTTACTACAAGACAACTGATATTTCTTCAACAACAATATTTTTCCCTATTCTATTTTATCTTGTTGATAAGGTATTGTATTCTCTAGTATTTAATTTTACTTCCGCCATAGTACACCTTTTTTCCTCTTTGAAAACAAGCTTCTTCTACAGTCATTCTTTCTTTCTCCCTCTCTTCTTTTTCTATGGTCCAGACATTCAGTCTTCTGTTTACGTCCTTAGCGCCCATCTTTAACACCTTTAATTCATAAAATTCATTCTCCTTCTTCCCCCTCTCCTTCCTTGAACAGTTATAACGTAAATTTAACTCCGCCTACTTGGTTTGGTATCCATGTGAAGCGACGACTCCGCTCTTTCACAGACACTCCCCCCCTTCCTTTCCTTGGATCATTAACCGTTCCCTGCATTTCTAACACCCATTCTAACCAACTAATCTGTAATCTTTTTTTGTATCTTACTAACACAACCCTTCCCTTCATCCCGTGAGGAGGAACAACACATGTTTCACGATAATTGTGACACGCGCTAAGACGATCATCTGTTATCATAACACAGTTTCTTTCGACTCATTAGATTAACTCATGCATGCTTCCTGTAGTATAGCGCACGCTAAACAGCTGTCTTCTCACGACCTTTTTCTTCCTTTCTTTCCTAACGGAAACACAGTATAGCAGTTACCGCTCATGATTTTAACTTTTAAAATTTCAATAAATATATCATTTTATTTCCTTTTTCTTTTTCCACCTTTGTTCATTGACTCTACATACAACGGTATTATATTAACTTTGCATTTCACAAAAAAAGGATATTTATTAACAACATTCTTCCATTATGTATTTGCCAACTTTACGCATCGCGATTCGCCATCTTTAATGCATATATTACGAGATTTATTTCAACGACAATGATTTACTTGATTACAGAGGAACAAGACTTCGGATAACGTCATAACAGCGCTTTCTTTCCTCATCGATTCTAAACGGATATATGACACAAAACTTCAAGTTTTTGATTTTGATTGATTATTGACATACACAGCTTTCACAGATTTGATACAAATCACAGCGATTTAATTAGAGTTATGTTTATCAATAAGAAACGCAACCCCAGACGAACTTAACATCTAATTGTCTTTATTATATTCAATTTCATATTTTATTTACCTGTTGATTTTATACTTTTGTGTAGCTCCATATACTAGGTTATATTAAGTTAACATACCATTTTTTAGAGTTAGCAACCAATGCTATATTTAATCCTTTGTCTAGTTATTGCATTTATCCATTTAGTTTGTTTTCAGTTCATACATGTATTTGTTTCTATTTTACTCCATTTCTTTTATTTTAATTATTTCGTTTATTCTTTCAATAATAATTCATTCTATCCTCCACATATATTATATTTACACATTCCATCCCTCGACATGCACTTTCAACATGGGAAATTTCACAAACTATAAAAAGGACGAAGTTTCTACCAGAATGCTGCCCACGCCATCTTCAATTCAACTACTACAGACGCAGCGACATGCATCCAGAATGTTCCGTCTAGAATCACAATCTACTGTAGCAGACAGTCATCTACGTCAATGAATTCTTCAACCCAAGGAGATACCCCATCACTTCTCCGTCATCCAGTTCAACGCAGTAAGACCATCACCCCTTACTTCCGATTCAGCTTTGATTCTTCGACAAGAACCTTCACCCAAGATGACATCCCTCAACGATTCATCCTCCCAAACATCATCTCCCACTGGATTCATATAATTGAAACAATTCTCTACAACAGTTCAACTTCAGTACCCTTAATCTTCAACAGTGAATGACCCAGTGCATCAAATTTTCCCCTTTGTGAAAAGTGACGAACAATTTTCCAAAATTGCCACAGTCGTGGAACACTATCATGTCAAGTGCACGTTTATAATCTATGAACGATCAACACAAGTGAACATTTACTTAATCAACACAAGTGAATCTTACATATTCAGTGCCATTAAGGAACTTGTATTGTCATTCGTTAAGCGAAATATTTAAGAGAACAATTTAAACTGACATTTCTCGATATTTAACTTCATAATTTTACAATCAATTAACATTTTGTTCTGTCAATGAAAATAAAACTAAGAACTTTTGGTTAACAACATATTCATTCAATTTCGTTTATTTATTTCACTATTTTGCACAAACACAAAAAAACTTGTATTATAATCATTTATTTTACTCAATTACATTATTTACATATTTAAAGAACACTATAATATTTTTATATTCAATATTCCTTCAAGAGGAATTCATTTGTTTATTTGAGTGCATCCATGTAGTTTTGTAATCAACTATTTGTCTTACGTGTATTATTATTGTTCATTATTATTGTTTTTCATTATTTCTAGCTTTATTACAGTACCTCCAACTGCAACTTGGTTCCAGTTGTAGCTACTATTTTAAGGCACGTGTAGTGTTGTATGACCGCATATGCTTTTTTTAAATTTAATTCTTTTCTTATATTTTTGTTCAACAGTGTATTCAATTTGTACAGCTTATGATTTATATTGTTAATTCTAAAACTTGTCTCGAAGTTTATGAATCATGATCAATCACTACAATTGTCTCAAGCTCCAAGGTAACTAATCATTATTACGTAAATCATAGCAACGTACAGAGGATGTGATTGTGATATCATTTCTGTTCTCATGTGCAAATCTAAAATACGAACTACCTCGTGATACTTCCATCCGACCTTGGTTCACAAGAACTTTAAAACGTTATAAGATCCACATGACCTTCCAGAAACAGTATGTAATGTGAACACCAGTAATGTATCTTTTCCAAGGAATGATCAAGGATTTCACCTTGAACGAGTATGACATATGAACCTTCAATGAAATGACTTAAACTTCACCTTGAACAGTACAATCTTCCCACGTGAAACAGATCAGTGCTTCCTTCGATTCGAAAATAAACTAATATAAATATTACTCAAACCTTCCCTCTTCGAGCACTCAGAGACAGACATCTATCGACGCCACATCTACAGCTCAGAATCATCGAACGTCTATCTAGAAACATTCTTCAATCTGGACTTAGTTATTCTTCATATTAGGTTTAAACACGATTAACCATTATCAGTGATGCCTTGTTTAGATTACTAACATTTTACGATGGTAGAGTTTATGGGTAAAACTAACTTGCGTTCAGACTACCGAATTTAACTTGGTTATCGTGCTTGTACTACCATTGTCTGTAAAGAAACAGGTTGAGCTTTCCTTGGTTGAGTAAAGAATCTGCTTGTTACAAGGGAGATAATTAAATTATAAAAAATGAACATAAATGAATTCATTGTATCGTCAAATTTTGTAGATTAGTTCTGCCATCATTCTTTTGTATTTTAAAAGCAGTACGCACCACTATTATACTATATATTTCGATAAAGAAAGAAATAACCTCACGAAGTGATTAGTGCCTAATAACTAACTTGCGTTTAGACAGTCGTTTCTTACTAACGTTACAAGATAACTGTCGTAAGTGTTTCTAGTTAAATTTGAAACCCGCGTTAATGGTAACTACCGTTTACATTACTAAAATGAACACGGGTTAACGTTAACCAAGGTAAAATGTGAGTAATGTAAACAAGGCATGAAAGTGTTAGTTTATTACGCGAAGTGCATCCAACACATCTTACCATCAGCTCAAAGACATCTTAAAATTTGAAGGTACGTTGCTCTATCTAAAATTATCTAAAATGATATATTTCTTGTTTCGATATAATTTGGTATTTGGAGCTCAACTTAACTTAGATTCATTGTATTTGTTAATCATATTCAGTATTGCTTCATGATTCATAACTCCGTCACCGACGAGATGTATCGGCATCTCATATTTACGTTTAATGTTTAGATAAGTAAACTTGTATACTTCAGATATATTGCGAAAACTTATAATAAATGTCTTTATTAAATGTTCATCAATCTTTACTCTTCCAAAGCCGAGTCCATTAAAGAAGGTGTACAGGGCCTTTCTTCTAGGTACCATGCCGGCAGCTCGGACACTTCCCGTGAAGTCCAGCGCCTTTGCTATTGTGTAGACCTCTCGCACACGCCCTCAACTCAGTCTTAATGACCCCCGGACTCAGCAACTTATCATTGTAGTAAGGATCTCTTGGTCTTCTGTGCTTACTATGAACTCATAGTAGTGATTAGTGTTTAATGGTGTTTCTTCTGATGAGCGAAAGTTGTTGATAGAATATCGAAACTGTTACCTTGTTACTATGTAATTTTTTAAGTATGGAGAAAGTAGCACTTTTTTCTCATGGCACCAAGAGGGAGATTGCAAGCTCGCGGAAGTCACGCCTAAATATTTGTGATAGTTAATACAGAAGGAACATCACTCTTTAAACTATTTATTGATCTACTTTGTTTGCCGGTGACCCTCGTATATATAATGTTTATTTCTTACCTTCAACAGATAGAAGATTGACAAAGGTCATTGGCATATTTTGTTGCAGAAAATCAAGAACCTCTTGAATCTTTCTCTTGTGATATTCAATCGGATCTATGTGCAGGAGTGTTGTACACATATTAGTACAAATATCTATAATTCCACTTTGAAGGGTTAGAAGCTGCAAGGAAACATTAAAACATATTACAAAATACATACAGTCGATAGAATAACCAAGGTGCAGAAATTTATAGGAAATATAAGTCTTTTAGAAAGTCTAAACTTAAGTATATACTTACTTATTAAACAAGTAGAATAAGTCACATAATATAAAACGTACAATACTCTAATTTCATCATGAAACGTTCTAACGATCCTTTGGTTAATTTAATAAAATAGGTTCAACAAGGTGACAGGATATTTTTCGACTTCAAATTAAATTATTTTAACAGTGAAATAGTAAGTTGCTAGAACCACTTCGTGCACCAACAAAGATTTGTATCACTATGTGATTTCTTTATATGGCAAGAGGTTTACTATAGGTAAGGTTCAAGAGAGCATGTGGCATAATGTGATGTGGAATCTTGAAAAGTTCCAGTTCTGATGATAACTCAAATGACGATTTATATTTATGTTTTGGTAATATCTCCAGCGAAGCGCACAATGAATTGGCAGTACCCTTCCATATTGTTAATATATTTTCTTCTGCTGTAAAATCACTTTCCATTTAGAATGTAGGATAACATTTTCCATGTTCATTTATTTGGAAGGTATGAGAGCTATTCTTGAATTCCGTAATAGATTTTCAAAGAACACGATGCAGTGTACAAGATTGAAATGTTATTATTACAGCAGAGTATTAAATCACTGAAAATGTACGTATTAATAGCGTCATTAATGGTCTACATCAACTCTTTTTGTATCCTAATGTTCTTCACCTATGGAACAGTACGATAATACCCGTTGTCCTCACAGCAACAGGTAGCCTTCACTCTACATAAAGTGAACCAGCATGTGGCATAGGATGCGATACAGTGTTATATGGAACATGTTAGAACAGCACGATTTAGGGGTAATTTTGTTCCATTCATTGAGACAAACATATGGTGGCTGAAACGTATAGTAAATATGTTGGGAGCATGAGATGTAGACTCAGAACGTATATTCCGTCGTTCCTACCAAAATCTAATTAGCGGACGTGACTATCCAAGACGAGGAAAGCAGAAGTCACGACATGGGCCATCGGTTTTTCTTGATTTTAACTGATTTTTATTCATTTCATCGAGACAACCAGATGTCTATAGTTGCTAAAATGGTCCATATAATTTACAAGTTTCAACGTAGACGACGCAGGTCATGGATGGATAACATTTAAGCAGAGGTTTCTAATCAAACTCATGCACCCTCGCCAAGAAACATGTGTCGTGATTGAAGGTATCTGATTCAACATTTCTAACCATCTACATCAAGCAGGAAACGGGCGACAGAGTACTGCATGAATTGATCAAACAGCAGCGGATTGACAGCTGAAACAACTTTTTTGTTCGTCACCAAAATTATTCCATACTCGATCCTGTTGTGTCGTGTGATAAGATTTGGATCCTGTACGACAATTGTAAACAAGGTGGGTAGTGGTTGGACATCGGAAGCACATTTTCCTGAATCTTAGAGCACAAAAATAGTGATCTAATTAGCAATCACAAATAAATATAAAATAGATGAAAGGAATACGTAGCACACCTGTACAAAATTCACAGCGCCCACTTACATTATATATAGAACAAGAGCAGGACTAGATTATGCTAATAACAGCCAAAAGAGAATTTGAGATACTTCTTTAAAAGCTATGAGTGTGAATTTATGTTCCGATTTAATTGATAAAAAATGTAGGAGAGAAACGAGAAAGTAAATGCTGCCACTCTGCAACGGACTTTATGACCCATTAGAATGGTCAAACGATTTTGTAAAAGCAATAATGATCCCACGGGAAAAAATAAGAAGAAGTATGCATGAAGTTGTAAAGATTTCGTGTGTGATAAAACACTCAACGAAGATTATTCTTCGAATCTTAAACAGAAGAATAGACGGTAGAATCAATGAAGATATTAAAAGAGAAAAGTTTGTACTTCGAAGAGAAAAAGGAACGAAGCACGCTATCAGTTTATTAAGAACAGTAGGAGAAAGATAAGGAAGTAAAGGACCTACGTAGCATTTGTTGATTTGGAAAAAGTATTTGATCGAATCAAATGTAAAATTTTAAAGAAAATATGAAAGAAGGAAGGTCTGAAATGGGGAGATCGGAGACTTATCAGGAACGTGTATTTAAAGTACTTAATTAAACGTAAAATGATAAGACGACTTATAGAACAAACAAAAGGTCGAGAAGTGAGACAGTTATGTTTTTTACGCAATGAAAATAAACATCAGGAAAATGAAAGATATGGAAAGTAGAACAAATGAAACACCCGAAAACACATAAATATGAAAAACAAAGGAAAAAAGTATGTGGAAGGTATTAAAGATAAAAATATAAAATTTGAAGGAAAGATAAATGGGAGAATAACAATGGTACAAGAGACATTTACTAAGAATAAGAACAAAATTATATTCTATGGACCGATGAAAAAATAATTGAGGAAATGATTGATAATTGTTCTTCTATAGAGCATTGTGTTATATGAAGACAGAACGTGAACTGTAGGAAACAGTGGAGATGGAAAATTGAATCCTTTGAAGTCCGTGGATGAGGAGGGAAGTAAAACATTTGTTTAACAGAAAAGATACATAATAAGGAAATGGTGCCATTGAATGTATCGTTTGGTGGGAAAGAGTAAGAGGATGAAGACGAAGAGGATGAAGGTGAACACAGACCCTTCACAATATTAGGCAAGGATCGTATACTGAGACCAAAAGCAAAGGGCAAGATTGTGATAAAAGGAGATTGTTTAGTGTGTCCTCTAGAACCGTTAGAGTTTTAAGGTGTACAATATGAATATACACTTTCGCATATCTCAGATATAAAGGCTTTTCTAAAGGTTGCAAGCTGTAAAGTTTTTGTATACGTAACGATAAAGGCACTAATTTATCACGTGTTCTCTCAGGAGGAACGTTTCTCCTCTGTTCTATGTCCATTTAGTGTGCAAACTATATGACGAATTTTCTTAGCTGTAATGGCCTATCGAGCACGTAATGATGATATTTAATGGATATTTAATAATGCTGCTAATGCGATTTTAAAGTCTAATTTGTATGCTTTTTAATCATTTTCTACTTTGAAATATCATGTTTTTCGTTATGATAATCCTACATTGCGTATGTATTTTCCAATAAGCCATATCTCCGATACCTTATGCGTGACATTAACACAACACAGAATATCTCCCTCAAAATAATACCATGGTTCTTTTCATACTCTTTCATGTTTTCATTTAAGTAGAGGATTTTTTTCTCATTTCTAAAGGAACAATAATAACAGATCAAACTATAATACCATAGTAGCTGCTTCTAGATAATTGCGTTCATTGTACGCAATATCATTTTCGAATGATGCAGAATCTATCATTATTAAACTGTATAACTGGTGTGTGGTTTTGAGATGGAACTAATCTTCTTAATAAGTTATTGCAATAAAAATCAAGTATGCTGTACTGCATACCATGAACTGTATTCTTTACATCAATACAACTCTGGAACTCTATTAATTTCCAGTTTTCAATCACATCTATTTCTATCCATTATCCAAAAGTTCTTCCGTAGTTGTGTATAATTCTTCATACTACATTGTGGTGAATGCATAGTTTAGCCTATCCTAATAGTGCTTACAACACAAGCTATACTGGAGATCGCACTACTCTGCCAACTACGCTTATAACTTTCGAATCGGTATTGATAAGATGAATTTTTTAACTTTCGTTATAGTTTCCATGTTTTGTTTTAACATAAGAACAAATACGTAAAGATTGGCATTCATTGTAACTAAGGAAACATTAGATATACAATAGTTTTAGAAACATGTATGGCCTTTAGGCATCTATGGCAAAGCTGCGTAGGATTGAGGAAAGTGATGAAGATACCACTTCGGTATTTGTCTGGTCTGTCTGAGATAAAAATATATTGAAAAACTTCAGTCCGGACAGTGGGCTGCTGGTTTAGGCATATTATTCGTAATACAGTTACTTAAGCGGATATAGCATAGAATCTACTGATGGTAAGTTCTCTGAAAGATTTCTCATGATATGAAAGCATTACTCTCATACCTAACAAGTTCCATTTTTTTACTATATAGGGCTACTCTCAAATGTGTATTGTATTTTTGCTCTGTTCTGGACATTGTAAATGTAATCTTGTAGCGTTACTTCGGGAGATTAATAGGAAAAATTTGAAATTGGCACACGAAGTTTTAAAGTCATTCAAGTGTACAGGGAAAGAAGGGGGAAAGTGCTTTTCTTTAAAACATTACTTTCTCACTCGTAACAAGTACTACATAACGACAGCTAACAGTTCAAAAAGTTTAATTCCAAGAGCTAAAAAAAAATCTTTAGAAGCGGTTTTAACAGTATGAAATTCATGGGTGTAAATGAGAGAGTTGAACTTTAAAATGCGTATTACAAGAAATCCCCTATCATGCACCTTTCCTCTTCTTTCCCTGTAAGCTTCAATTGTGAAAGACTAAGTCCGCAACAGGAGTTTAAAAGTTAGCTTCAGAAATAAGTGATAATCTTCCAATATTTTATGTTCGTATGATTTACACTTCTTGAGAGCAAACGGAAGATAATTTGATGGAAACGTTTGCGTAACAACTGTGAAACAAATCGATGTATTTTAGTCTCAACGACATTCATGCTTTTAAAACAACAGTTTTAGTGATACATATACATTCACATCAAGAACTTTTTAATGTTATCACACGTTATTTGCAATTAATTTAAAAAAAGATCTTACCTTCCAGCGTCTCTCCCAGTTCTTAAATTCTATAGAGTTAAGCCTTTGCAGTAAACTTTTTGCCATGAACATGAGATCGGAATCTGAGGCAGCCGGAAATGCAACATTAAGCTTTGAGTCGTGGTGATACCAGGACGAATCCCGAAGTGAGTAACCCGTGAGATGAGGATTGAATTCTTTCAAAATATTTGGAACTGTTGGGTACTGACTCCATTTTCCATGGCCACCTGAGGAAACAAAATGATAAGGACGCCGAATTAAATACAGCAATTGAAATGCAAATGATTTGCGGCTATTAAATTTATCTAGGGTACTCGAGAGTCATACAGACTGACCCAAGTATGGAAGTTCATATCATGGAAATTTGTAAATTTTAGGTGTGGTGTACGTATTCCCCCTGTAGCTCAGTACATTAATGATTTGCCGTAGAAGCTACAGGAGGGCATAGCGGAATCGATCCTCAGAGATAATGCGATACCAGCCGCTTACAGCGTCCCGGCAAGGCATTACGATGGAGGCACATCTCTTTCTACATAATAACGAGGAGGATGTAAACGGATGGGATTAAATGTAGCAAATAAGGCTGATATTCCAGGAGTGTCTACTGCAACTATTCTTGTGTTGCTGCTATGAGTGAGGAAGATATATGTGGATTTCCATTGCAATGCAAACGACACATATTCTATATTCATGTCCATTACCTAGGTTTCCGAATTTTCCGATGCACACGTGTGAAAGGTTTACAGTTCATTTAGCTCGTTATCCTTGCACCTTGAGGAAGTCAGTCGAAAAACAGAATGCTATCTTTGTTTGAAGCACAGTACCAATTCATTTCCACACAGTTTTCAGCACCGGCTGTTGATTATTGGATAATAACTGCCCCTTTGTATGGACTGGTGTCTCTTCGGAGTCGTCCGTAAACTGTTACACAAGGATTTCCTCGAAAGTTGGGAGATAGAAACTACACCTTAAATAAATGTAGGGGTGCTTTTCTCTTATGCGGAAAGCCGGTTACATGATGTGCAATCAGAGGCGCTGAAAGTGACAGAAAAAAGGAAAGATTTGGATTAAACTTCGCACATACATAGTACGCATAAAATAAGCGAATGTTTATTTTTTTTACTCTTCTGCGGGGATGTAGTCTGAGGGGGTACAGACCCCTCCAAGCATGTTGTGACATAAAATACCATCTTGCTTGAGTCTAGAGCAAAACCAAGTTGAACGCAAGCACCACTGCAACGAACTTTTGTACATAGACATTCGACGTAAAATTTGCGAATGAAGTATTTTTCTTTCTTGTGGAAAACTGATTCGAGGGGGCGAAATCCCCATGAAATATGTTTCAGGTGCTGGCTGAAAGCAATAGTAGGTCATGAACGATTTTAAGTTTCTTGGATATCAGTACACAGGTACACTTTGTGGATCTTCCTTCTCAGCCAACAAAGGACCGAAGAACGTATCTCGATTGGTTGCATGGAGTACCATCAGTTTCCTGCAGGAGTTATCACAGGCATGCTTTTCTTGAGTGACGAGTTAATGAGAGACCAACTGTGTATAAATCATCCTAATTTTTCAAATCCACTGCAATGACGGAGTCGCTTGGCATCTAACAGAGCCTTATTCTCCAGATAGAAGTTCAAGGGCCACATGTCTGTCTATCAGTATGTTCTTGTAGAATTTCTGGATCACTTACGGAGTGCTGGTCATTCCTGGGCGTCCAGGCCTAGCATCGTTCATCGAACTCTTCTTCCTGTCCCTAAAGCCTTCTTGATATCGAGAAGCGGTAGCATGGATTGGAATAGCATTTGTATATACTGAAAATAACCCTGCCGGTGGCCCTCTATCCATAAAAAGCATATCATCCAACGCTGACCACGATAATTACTCTCTTTTATGTTTTGCACAGTAACAGATGAACATTTGACTTGTGTGTTAACTGGTCACGTACAAAACTACCACGAGCAACCCGTCGTCACGTAGAGTCATGCGATGGCACAATTGCTAGTACCTTGCAAAATCTCGTAGTGTCTACGATGCAATATCATTGCTTTTCTCCTGAACCACGTACTAACAACAAAGTCAATCTCAACCAATTTCCAGTACCCTAAGGAAAATTCCAAAGATGACTTCGCTACTTCCTCCGGTGAATGCATGGAAGGAAAGAATTAATACAAGAGCATTGTTATAATAGAATTTTCTTCCAGTATTATATAACTCATGAAATATCTATCGCCAGCTTAAAATTAAAAAGATTTTCGACAATGCACTTTGTGTTAAATTTGCATGTAAAATCAAAAATATTCAAAGAAACGAATAAATCAGGTTTCAGATTTATTGGTAACAAATCGTGGGACATTTTTTTTTTGTATCCAAAGATTAGTCCTCCTAATATGCTTACGCTTGCTACTTCCAAAATATGGGTTGTGCTTTGATATAGTTACTAAAAATTAGAAGTTGAAAGTTATATATTTCTTTTCACTTTATAAGTATTCACTAATTTTAAAGTTCTTTAGGTATTTGACTATAATCGCACTAGTGTGTGATATATGATGCTCCTGATAATTGTATCATAATGATAAGGATGAAAACGCACACCCGTAAATCACAATTGAATTGTATTAGTTACGAGATGCAGTTATTTTTCCACGTAGAACATTGACGAAGATGATGGGAGTTCTACTAAAACAGTAGGCATCAATGGATATATCATGTCCAGATGTAGGGATGTCTGCACAAGGAGCAGTAGTCAGAAAGGTGGATATTTGACTGGTTTAGAAGAAAATTATACGTCTTACTTTACATTAAAACTGAAAAATAATGGGTAAAAAGAAACTACGATCGTCGCGCTCATACGTCATTGGGATTGCGAAGCGAAATGAAGAATAGAGAGCACATTGTTCCAGTTCCTAAGGAAATATATTACATTTGGCATCTGTCGGTAAGACAAGCAAATATTAAAGAGAGAACAAATTAATCAATATAGTGTTTTGCAAGTGGAAGGAAATTGGTGTCAAGATCTTCAGTGAGGGCAAATCTCCAGGTTCACACGATTTTGCACCCAGGCTTATCTTCTTCAGATTTAATATTAAGGCGTTTAGGCACTTTCGCTCACAGTACCCAAACTTAAGATTGTCTATATAAAGTTTACATATAAAACGTCAACATATTGGTTAATTTCATTTCTAAGTAGATCATCAAAACTTTGATTTCTAAGAATTTTGTATTTCTACGTAAGTAAAAGCTTATGAACCCCGATACGAACTGTACTTTTGTAAACTACAAAGTTTTTAGAACGTTTTGCCATATTAAGAAAATCAGTGCCGACGATTTTTCATTTCTTCCTGTTGTGAAACCAAACTAAATTATTTATAAGCGTCAATCACTATGTAAGAGAAGTACGAGCTAGCAAGAAGGGGAGGGCAAAGAAAGTTTACTGTTACCTGTAGCGAAGGCGATCCCTTTATTTTCTACTATGATTTGTGGGACATTTGTAGCAGCAATTCCCATTCCAGCGATGATACTGTCCCCTATAGCAGCTACTATTTCGATATCTCCAGGTCTCAGTTTGTGAACGCTTGTAGGAGGAGTTGGAGACCGACCAAATGACGTATCACATGGAAATTGTACATCTCTTGTTCCCTGTGAGAGGAAAAGAAAATCAACTATTTTTAACAAAACTATAAGCTTACAAGCATTGATTTCAAGAATGCATTTGTATATGAAACGAGAAGTCAAATACTTAATTAAGGAACCAAACATTTCACTGTCTGTCTGTCGGGAGTAAAATAGTGTGATGAATGTAAGAAAATACAAAATTACACAGGAAGTTTTTAAAGTCACTATCTTGTTCGTTGGTATCTATGTTCCAAGGGCTATCCACTTGCATAAATCTTGCATCCTAATCCCAACCCAAAACCTTTTTTTTTTCATACAAAATAACTTTAGCTGGATAGAATAACATACTAGGACCTTGGACTGTTTTCGTTTCTTCTGAAAAAAAATACTCCGGTGGACTTGTGATGTTTTTCAATTCAGTTCTTCATTTGGGACAAGCAAGCGAGTGTTGTGCAGGAGCGAAGATAGTTTTCTCATGCCACTCAACTACAAAGCAGCCCAAAGAGGAGATAACATGTGGCAACAGTGTGTATGACATTTGGCTAATTACCCACTGAAGTGGATCTCCCTTCTTCTTGGAAGGCGGGCAAAACGAACGAAAGGGCTCTACACTCTCTTTATTACCAGAATAGTGGGTCTGAGAAGCAATGACGCAAAGAAAGCCGCTCGCGGAAAGTGGACGCACTTCTCTACCCTAAAGCAAGACATTATCTACATGTATTGATATGTTCTTCCCCATAAGCCTTCTGTTGCGAACGATGCCACACGTGTTTATAGTTGTATTTGTATACTTCATTCATGAACTTCTATCAATAAATATGGTGGATCATTTCTGCAAAGCTACAACTAACATCCGAGTTGAACATAGTTTAACTTTTCCGTCAGTTTGTAAAGTTTACCTGAATGGCTCTTGGCTGCAAGTAAGCATTTGTAACATAAATATATATAAATTATATCTTCTCTCGCTTTTCAAAATGAAATATACTTGAATATTTTAAAAAATAGAAATAAAATATTAAAATATAGATGTTTCGATAATTCATACAAATGAAATTTATGACAACTGAGTTAATGCAATCCTATTTAACTTAACATAGTCTGAAATAAAGAAAATTATTATGATTTACAGATGCATAATATAAATAATAGTTTGATACATAAATTAACAAAATTCGTTTGATTCAGACATCACTTTCCATGTGAATATCATCTTTTATAGCAGATTCGTAGCCATTATTTATCAATTGTATCCTTCACATGGAAAGTGTCTTGGTGGCCTTCTATGATGATTTGATATTCGTATCACTAAAGGTGAAGGTTCTAGTGTAGTTTCATAATTATTAGTGTAAGTCCACCATAAGTCTTTATCTTCCTGTT
The DNA here is from genome assembly GCA_022664845.1 of Lepisma saccharinum. Lineage (NCBI taxonomy): Eukaryota > Metazoa > Arthropoda > Insecta > Zygentoma > Lepismatidae > Lepisma > Lepisma saccharinum. The sequence continues at coordinate 96,914 of JAGDQP010000542.1, read as the reverse complement.
CCATAGATTGCGGATCTTTTAATGGCTTTATCTGGTCTCTACGTACTGTTCAAGTGCTATTTGGTAACTGAACTTCAATCATGCCAGAACAAATAGTACGTATAACCTGAACTTTCACATAGTATGGAAATTTGTTAGGTTGGTTTCAAACTAAAATCCAAATAATTGGTGCCGGACATAAATTATGATTTATTGTTTTGATATCATTGCCATCTTCTCTACTGCTTGACGAAACAATTTATTAAATCTGGTACGAGGTTCGTATGAAAGTATTATTTCGGCTGGTGAATTATTTCCTAGCGATGGAGTTTCAGCAAATCTCTCTTCGGTTCTTCTACTACTTTTTTCCAGTCTTGAAATTTTGTTACCCTAAGTTTCCTTTTAAGTATTTTTTTATTTCTTGTAACCCACGTTCTGTAGCCCCGTTACTCTGGGGGTTGTAATGCGGTGAGTGGAGTAATCTTATTTCTTGATCTTCACACCATCTTCTAAAATTTCAAGAACCAAATGGCGGACTATTGTCAGATACTAGTGTATAGGGAATTCCTAAGACATTAATTATTTTTTTTAATTCTCTAATAGTTGAATGGGCTGATGTGTTAGTTATACATTTAATATGAGTCCATCTGGAGAAACTGTCTATCCCAAATAAGAATTTATGGCCTTCAAAATAAAAAAAAATCTATATGAACACATTCAAAAGGAGTCGTATTCTGAGGCCATGGAGAGAACATGTTTTTTGGTACCTGTACACTTATTTCTTGACACACTTTCCAGTTGTGCAAATACGCTCTGATTTGTAGTTCCATGTTTGGCCACCAATATAGATTCTTCAAAGTGGATAAGATTTGATTGATTTCTAGATGTTTTTATGGGTTTCCTCTACTATTGTAAGTCTTAAGTTGGTTGGTATTACAGTTTATCGTTTAAAAATAGACGGTTCTTTGAAGTGAAAATTGTGCTCTCTTTCTAAAACATAATTTATAAGTATGTGATTGACAATCTTTAGACAAATCAGTTGGCCAACCCTGTACGGTCCAATCATATATTTTTGTTAATGTTTCATCCTGTCTTAATGCTGTCGTAATCTCTAAATAAATGGTGCTTCTATGTTTATACAAAAGCTGTAATGCTCTGACTGACTACTGTCTCATGAGTCTGTTTCCATGGGCAATCTGGATAAGCAATCAGCTACGGCTACGTTCTTATTGTACACTATAGTATAATTGTAGCCAGACAGAAACAAAGCCCATCTTACTAGTCTTGAATGTGCTGATGTCGGAATCACCATGTCTTCTTTAAAAGTCAGACTTACTGGAATGGAATCTGTAAATACTCGAAAATGTCGTCCATATAGATACTAGTGGAATTTTCGAACTCCAAAGTCGAAAGCCAAACTTTATTTATTTATTATTATTTTTTTTCGAAATGAGAGTGCGAGACCTCCGAAGCGTAAGCCACAGTAATTAGTTGACTATTTTCCGTTCGATTATATAATTGGGCTCCTATGCCGTACGGGCTAGCATCCGTAATAACTTCTAAGTCAGGATCAAAAATTTGTAATTTATTAGCTTCGGTTATTAACGTTTTTATTTTATCAAAAGTTTGTTGATGAATAGTTTCCCAAGACCATGACACCTCTTTGCAACGTTAAATTATTGAACTCATGCTGGTGTGATTTGCACACATGACGAAACCCAGTGTTATTCTATAGTATTCAAATATGCGTCATCTGATATGGTACTGCTAAATCCGAATACAGATCATTCTTTCATTTACGTATATGATTACCGCGTGAAAACGGCCATCTGATATAGGGTAGTAGTTTGTAACTCACCGGAATTATCGTATTCAAAATTAACCTAACATCTAAACAATAAAAAAATATATATTGAAAATAGAAGTAGCTATTAATCATAAATTTAAAACCAATATTAACTAAAAAAATTTCTAGACGGTTTGGCAATAAAAGTAACATGTAACAACACATGTTAGCGATGATCAATCAGATTCAAATATATAAGGAAAATCGCAACCAGCAATACGATTGATCTAATAATGGAATCAGATTACTGAAATTAGTGCCACCACTACAATTAAAAGTTATCACAGAGTGAAGATGAGATGAGAGAGAATATTAAAAATCTTTATGTTTATGTAATGCCAGTTTTTTTTTAGAATACCAATTCGGAATTAAGACAATCAAGTAGGTCCCTACATGTTATATTTTTAATTATTTAACTTGTATTTGTACCAATTTGGAGTGCATCTGTCAAACTTAATTGGACACTGTAGTAACTAATAATAAAGTATTATACGAAATAATACAAAAATAATAAGAAACAAGAATTCCTTGGATGTAAAACTTACTATTTTGGAATCGAGCGTATCTCCTGGTCTCCCGAAGATAATGTAATAAATATTGTAACTCATTTCAGAGAAGCTGTGGCTCACTCTTATCGCATGTCGCAAACGGCTAAGTAGAGATTCTCCGGTGACAGTACCAGACATAGTAAGTATGCATATTATAAGGAACGAGATCATTCGGACGATCCTGAAAGATACAACAAGTAAGACCACTTAGCGGGTTACAGTCTTACATGTAAACTAAATTTGTAAAAATGAGGACTTTAAGGTTACAACACCCAATCAGAGTGGTGTAGTGGGGAAGAGATTTTATATGAGGATGCGTAAAGATGGCCCGTAGCAACGTAAACTTTATGACCATTTGAAATTCTCACAGATGAGGACATTTTAATGCAGAACTAATAATAACACAAAATTCACAATATTGTTACTTGCCAGAAATTTCAGTTATAAGTGGTTTAGCTTACCTGATGAGTAGCATAAGAAATCGTATATTCTTTATATGAGCTGCGTGATAAATTTTGTCCGCTTACTTGTAATTACCACATTTGTAGCTTGTGCTGGTAGTACAAGTAACACCTGATATTGTAAGTAACTTCATTGCCTTGATAAGTAGGATTTATTACATACAGAATGTCTTGAACATTTTCCTTCATTACCAGTAATTATTAATATATCATCGTGAGAATTTGGAAATGGCCTTCTAAATTTTGAACTATCTTACGTAAGATTTCTTTTGCATTATCTACACGCAAAGTCAATGCCACAAGGCAAGAGAGAATTTAATGCATATAGGAATTGTTAATATTTTTTAAAGTTATGCCGGGACTAATTGATATTAAATGATACGTTACTTGATAATTTCTATGTGATACTTGAAGGAATCCTACTATATTTTGATAATAAATCGGGATCGTAGAGTTTTGGTGTTTATTGATATATCAATTATACGCTGATTCTTTTCTCCCGTGCGTTTGGAAATTTACAAGAATTATTTAACATCCAAACACCCAAAATACAAACGCTTCACAATATTAAGAAAAATAAAGTATATGATTACTTACCTAATAATTATGATTACCCTACTAAAAGTATTATATTGACAGGATGTTTGCTCGTGGAGTTCTAGTCATATATGTGGAATTGAACGAAAACAATTATATTCATTTTGGTCTCCTGGAATTTTATTCGCCTTGGAGAACAGACCCGTAGCCAAGGAAGAGAACGCTTAATTCACTCCCCCTTTGAAGTCTCGGTTCTAGATGAATTGTTATCAATGTTCAAAATTTCAAAAGATTTAATACTATTTTCACTGAGTGAAATATTAATAGAAAAAATATTTTTCGCTTTGGGAGCTGGCTGACAAAACTTGCTGCCATCTCCCTCAATATGATTATACCTAAGTTCTTTTATATTTCTTCTGCCTATTGTTACTGTAAATGGAAACGATACATTATTGACAAGACGATAACATATTCTTACTTCAACACACCTGTATACACCAACTGTAAGTTATTTCGTTCCAATGCTTACCGTTAGATCAAACGTGGTAGAGTTTACCTCACGAGATGTGAATTGAATTTGGATTTAGTTTTATTTATGACCTTGAGGTAACTCAGGCTTGGGTTGGAATACCGTGACGAAGAGGAAGTTAAAATGTAGTCGCCCAGTGTCCAGTTTCAAAACAATTTTTTTATCAAAGCAAAATTTTTAATTCTTGTCCTGAATGCTCGGAAGATGAATCACTAACCATTTACGGTATCTTCGCGGAATTTGCCTTGTGTGACAGAGAAATCTCTCGAATAACCTCAGTCAGTATGGACGGCCACTGAGATCGATCCAAGGACCTTACGATTAGTTAGCCTAACTTCTACCAACTGAGTTACGGCCGCTCGGTGCATAAGATGTGAAGTAAAGCAACTTAGATTTTCTGTTGTTTTACTTCATGAACGGTTTGTACCTACGTCACGAAAGGCTTAAATATCGTTGATGGAATACATGACACAGACATTGAAATATGTGTTTTAAAAGTAGCCTGAATCAAATTTGTCTAAAGGCCTTAAAAATTAAATTAAAATTTGATGACTCCTAAAATGTTTTTCTCATTTAAGATCAATCTTCGAATTACTGTAGTGATAGTAGTGCACACAACAAAGAAGAGCAGATGTTTCTATATACCGCTGCGAGTGAATGGCGTTACTCTTTGGTATAAAGCGTCTATATGACTCACAATACACACATATACTATATAGAGCAACCACGAAATATTTCATTCTAGGCAATGCAAAATATTCTAAACAGCATGGAGTGATACTATACGCACATATTATGGCTGACATACTTCTTTCTCTTCGTCTTTTGTCCATTATGTGGGGGTCGATGTTTCTGATGAGTGTTCTTCACCAAACCCTGTCCTGAAATTCTTCCGCTGACAGATCTTTCTCTCCGAGATCCTTCTTAACCCTACCCATCCATTTCCTCCTTGGCCTCCCTCTACCTCTCTTGCCCTCCACTTCCATTGCCATCATTCCTCTGACTACATAGTCATTTGTTCTTCTCATTACATGCCCATATCACTGCAGTCCTCTTTCTTGTATCTTCTTAGATATCTCTACAGCTTTGGTTGTTCCTCTTACTCTCACATTTCTCACTCTCTCTTCTTCCTATCCCACACATCCAGAGTAGTATTTTCATTTCGGTAACATCTAATCTCTTTTCTTCTGCTTTCTTTATTGGCCATGTTTCTGCTCCGTACATCATTGTTGGTCTAACCACTGTTTGGAAAATATTCCTTTATAGTTCAACGTGATTCTGCGTTCGCCGAGAACGTCACTTACTTTCATCCAATTTCGACATCCCTCCTGCATTCCGGGTTCAAATCACTATTTCCAGTAACATATGAGCCTAAATATTTAAAACTTTTCACTTGTAACGTCCCCGTTACTTGTATTAACATATTGTAATGGAGTGGAGTGCGTATGAATATATGTTTATAATACCTTGGGATAGTGATTTCAAATAATTTTGTTTAAATATGTATAAAAATTTAAAGGAATATCTGTTTAAAAAGACAATATCATTTAATGCTTTCAAATTGTAAAGAAGTGCTTACGCACAGTAATATTGTCAGGAACTATATTTTGTCAGTGTAGAAATAAATGTGATAAGGAACTTGTATATAAATGCGAACCCGGGGAGAAGAGATCACTTATCCCTGGGCTTCGCCCATATCAGAACTTGGGTTTGTCCTTCCGGGGGCAGATCAGAGTAATAAAAATGTCATCCTCATCCTTTATGGCATTGTTTTATCAATTTTCCTTTTCCCTTGCATTATCTCACTTATCTTGTCTTTTCTTTGAACATCATTTATTCTCTCTCTCTTTGAACATCATTCTCAGTTTCTATCTTCCTCATCCTATTCTTTGCCGCTGGCCTGTGTTTAAGAATTGAGACGCGCAGTGGTTCCCAACCTATTCTCGACCGCTGTCCTGTGTCTAAGAAATGAGACGCGCAGCAATTCCCAACCTGCTCCTTGTCGCTGGCCTGTGTCTAAGAAATATGACGCGCAGTAATACTGAACCTATTCCCAGCTACTGGCCTGTGTCTAATAAATCAGACTTGCAGTGGTACTCAACCTATCCCTAGCTTCTACTATATCTTAAGAAATGAGATGCATGGAGGTCCTTTATATTGTTTTGTACTAATTTGAATGTTTGCTTTTCAGTATTACAATTTCGGTTCATTCCACGACCTTAGTCGTGGCTTACTTTATTTAGATAGATTCTTATAACCTCCCTGTTTCCATTTCACAATTTATTCAAGCACTTTTCATTTTCTTCTCCGTTAAACTCAAGATACTCAGTTTTCTTTATACTTATCTTTAGACCTCTAGCTTCCAGAAACTTGGTTCAACTTTCTAATTTTCTTTCAAGTTCTGCCCTATTAGTATTGCATAGTACAATATCATCGGCAAACATCATACACCAGGGTGCTTCATCTCTCACATCCTGAGTTATAATGTCTATGACTACGTTGAAGAGGTACGGGTTTAAGGCTGAACCCTGATGTAATCCAACCATAACAAGGATTTGGTGTATCAATCCCACACTCCTTCTTACCTCAGTTCTAGCTCGTGTATACATATCTTGGATTATCCTTAAATATTTATCTGGCACTCCTTTATCCCACAAGCATCTCCATACTTCCTGACGTGGTACTCTGTCGTAGGCATTCTCCAAATCAATAAAGAACATATGCAATCCTTTTTGCTTTTTCCTGATGCTTTTTCATACCTTGTCTTAATATGAAAGCTGGGTCACAAACAGATTCAGAAGTCGCTGTATAACCATGTAATTTAAAGACCGAAAAGGAATTGAAGCATTGTAGTACTCAAATATGGAATGGTGGGAAAGGGCTACATTTTGGAATACATGTTCAACGAGGCCACCATCTTAAAATCTGCCATATTGGATAGAGGTCATTTTTTTAAAAATGGCAAATGGGGCATATCAATGAGCTCCAGAATGTTCCCGGAAAGTCATTCCATGTATGAAGTTAGATCTACGTGGTATGGTGCAGAAGTTACGGCGCTGCTGAATAAATGAGCTAATGTATTACAATTACCAATTTAAAAAATCACACATATGTAGAATGCTTTTCGGAGAACATTCTCATGTTGTTTGATATGTCACAAGACCCACTTCGTAAAAACTTTCAACTTGCATGCTGAAAAAACTCTATTCATTATGGCGGATTTCAATGTGACTGCCATGTTGATCCAGACGTAGACCCTCCAACCATTCTATATTAGTGTACTACGATGCTTCAGTTCGTTATCTGTCTGTGAGAAACAAATCTGTACTAGGGGTATCTATATTTCAAGCGTCAAATTTTCAGTGGCAATAAGTCCAAAGCCGTAACAAATAGGTCACATTCGACACTTTGAATGACTTTGTAGCAACACTCACATGTCGTTTGATGTGTCACACGACGAACCACTTCAATTTTGAGATGATTTACCTTCATCCAATATGGCGGATTACAAGATGGCGGTCGCGTTGACCATATTCTCTAAAATGGAACTCTTTCTCACCATTCTGTATTTGTCTACAACAATGCTTAATGTACTTGTTGGTTCGTGAGCTATAAGGCTGTACTCCGAATTTTAATCACCCTGTAAAAAAAAGTACGCTAAAGCCAGGTTGTATATGTAAAGCATACAGTGTCATTATTATTGGAAGTTAGCAAAAAAGAACAGAGAAAATTGAAGAAAGTAATTGAAGTCTAGGTGCAATATATCCAACTTCACAACAGAGCTGAAATGGATCACCTAGTCCTTCGGGTCATGTATTGGAGCAGATCACTGGGTCTTGTTTCTTGAGCGTGATAGCAAAGAAGAGATACTCAAATGATTTTCTCCCTGAAGTTGCTTGAAGCATACTTGTCATACAAGCTTATGATTCGTAAGCTTACTCTGTACAATACAAAAATAAAACTGTAAATTGGATGAAACTGAAAATTGTACAACCTGAACTCCAGTTGGCAAAATCTTTCATTATCAAACGATCATCATTGGTATAGCTAGCAGATTGACTTCATGATTCGGCGTATTAACAAAAAAATATAAATCGGAATTACTAGACATCATCTTATTAATAGAAGTTTGAAAGAAATCAATAAAAAAAAATCCGAAATATCACTCTCTTTCAAAAATCAGCAAAAAACCTTTTAAAAGGGTTTGTAACTGACCAGTTTTGATATAAGGAAATTGAATGTGTTGCTATTAAACCACAGAGTATGACGCAACGCGCTTACATTTATGAGAAGGGTGTTTCGAAGACATTGTTTCCTAGTCATAAGGGCGAATGGAACTCTCATGACGTTAAATAGGAACAAATTGCATTTTTAGCAAAGTTTAAGTTTACAATAGGTATTTGACAATTCCATTTGCAATTCTGTTTAACAAGCAAACATGTTGATAGGGCAGAAAAAAGTTATCCGAGCGCAATTGGCTCGGAAAATATTGATGATAAAATGGTCAGATTCTTGTCTGTGGAAAGTGGTATAAAAGTGTTGAAATACCATTATACTCTTGAATTACTGAAAGAAATTGAAAGCAAATACATAGTAATGGGTACAGGATGGAAGGCTCTATCTTGTGAAGGGTACATTTTCATGGCCGCCATCTTGAAGTCCGCCATATTGAATCTCGTTTGATTTTCTTAAATGAAAAGGGGATCACGTAATAATTATGTCATTATGGGCTAGAATATTACAGGAAATATGTTCCTGAAGTCAGTGTTGCCGTAAATATAATATTGTGAGAAATAAGGGTATGTGACGCAGGCATGGGGTGATGATGCAATCGGCAGGAAACACCTATTTTGCCATGAAATAACGACGGAAATGAAACCCAAATGCGTACAAACCCAAATCGATGGGGCACTCAGGAACAATTTGTACCCATTTAGGTTTCATTTCCGTCGTTGTTTCGAGAAGAAACGGGTGTTTTCAGGTTATTGTATCATTACCACATGCTGGCGTCACATACTCTTATGTCTCACAATATCAGGAAGAACAGTAGTTCTTCGAGTGACGCTGACAAATGAGTCTGTCATCGGCACTCCAGTGTATACAGCTGGTTTCCGAACTAGCTAACTATAAGCCCGATTTTGATGCTTGAACTTGCATTTGAAAGCTCTTTATCATACTAAGACACAGAAGAAAAATTGGGTCGGTATGACCTCCCTGAGACTCGCACTGACCCCAGACCTTATAGATGGCCGAAACTTGCGGAATCTTAATTTATACTTCAATATGGAGTTTCATTGAAGACGTACAGGCAAACATACGGATGGAACTGAAAAAGTTCTATTTTTTTTCCTGCGTCCTGATTATAATGTCAAAATATGTGCGCATGCAAATTTTGGCAATCTGAGCGCAATTGCTTTGGAATATATTGACAACTTTAAACGATGTACACATGTCAAAATCGGTGAAGGGGTTCAAAAGTTACGACGTTTTTTTGCCGAATCACATAATTTTCACAAATGATCGAAAACTTTGTCTTTCATTCTGTCTCTCTTTCAGTTTTAGCCTCAAATGGGTGGTACCGGGGGAAGGGTCCCAAAAATTTGGGGGGGAAATGCTTATTTTTTGTAGGAGTTACCGTTTTCGAAACACGGAGCCTACCATGGTCCAAAATCGACCTTTTGTGTGAAGAATATGTACTTTTTTCTAATAGGCAGACTTACAAAAGAAGTGAACCCCTTCGAGGTAAAGAGAAAGGTGACGCAAGAATTCTACTCACAAAACTAGTGAAATCCATTTGCGAGTGATTTCCTTTGTGTCACTATGGAGAAACGGAAGAATACTAAGTGTCATATTTAGGAATAACTCCAAAGAGGTGGGTGGCTTCAAGGAGCATATAATTTCAATGCTGTTAGGAGCCACCCACCTCTTGGGAGTGATTCATAAATATGGCCCTAAATCTCTTAAATTAATTACAAATGAAACACTTCTGCCACAGTGACACAAAGGATATCACTCACAAAGTGGATATCTCTTCTTTTGTGAATAGAAGTCTTGCGTCACACTTCCCTTTACCCCAAATGGGTTTTTATACTAATTATATTTACGGTAAAAGTGACTTCAGACACGTATTTCCCGTAAAATTGTAGCCCAGAATGACATATTACACAAGCCCCTTCCCATTTAAGAAAATCAATCGAGATTCAATATGGTGGACTTCAAGATGACGGCCATGAAGAATATACCCTTGACAAGGGAGCGCCTTCCACCAAGTACCCATTACTATGTATTTGCTTTCAATTTCTTTCAGTAATTCAAGAGTATAATGGTATTCCAACACTTATATCACTTTCCACAGACAAGAATCTGACTATTGTACTATCAATATATTCCAAAGCAATTGCGCTCAGATTGCCAAAATTTGCATTATGGCACATATTTTGACATTATAATCAGGACGCAGAAAAAATATATAACTTTTTCAGTTCCATCCGTATGTTTGCCTGTAAGTCTTCAATGAAACTCCATATTGATATCATAGACCTCATAAGATATCACGCTTCCCCATTTCTGGCTGCGCTAAAACTAATGAATTTTCTAGCTTTTCGAGGGGCTCGCAATAACGGGGAAGTAGGATATTATGGTCAATAGTAGCAGTCTGCGCTCATGAATGTGTTCGAGAAAGGGTCTCAATCAAATTCACTTGCCCCGGGCCTCAGATTGCCTTCCGTCGCCACTGTATGCATGTAATGTTTCCTATGCACTATTTGTTCAGAAGGAACTTTCGCCATGTCTGGAGATAAGTAACTTGTGTTTCAATAAATTACATAGTAATTAGTCCACGAGTGCACACTTTAACCCATCATCAATGTAACGTAGAAGTTTAATGTTGATTTGTAAGACCGAACCAGACAGTCCTCTTGTTACTACTGATTTTGTACAAAATTGCAATTTGTTGTGACTTTTATATTAACATTTGTACATAATAAATAATAATTATATTATAAACTGAACTGACTTCAAGAATGTTGACAGATATTTAGTACATAAATTGTCTTCAATATCATGTTTATTATCTTTTAGAATTTAAGTACATTTTTGAAGGCTGTTTAATTGGTTTTAGAAAAGAATTATTCTCATATAGAATCACATTACCAATACAAAATATTCTGACTTGCACTTCATTAATGGTACTTGCAAGATAGTGATGTATTCCTTCACAAACAATTAGTCTTAATCACAGTTTCATTCAATGTTCTTTCAGTCACAATGTGTAATTAATTAAGGAGAGTTCTTATCGAATAACATGAAACATGCTGAGATAGGTCTTGTCAAGGTTAGCAAAGGAATTAGTCGTCATTATGTCCATTAATTCAAAATTATCTTAAGCATTTGAAGGTAAAATGCATGGTCATATTGAAACAAAACAAGAAATTAAGAAAAAATCTTGTACGTATAAGATGTTTTGTGTGAATTTTTAAAAGTTCTTTTTGTTTGTCTTTGAATATCTATTCCTCTTAAGCTGATGCCTGTTTGTGGATGGTTAAGTCAGAAAATTACTAAGAACTGAGAACTAAGAAAACATTAGACAATAATCATATCCGCGTTCACACAAAACTTAAAAAAAAATATTAAAGGTGAACACACTTCAGACAATTATAAAAGTGTTTAATTTCCCAAAGATTGTGAGAGGAAATAGCATTAATTTTACACAATTATTATCAACGTTAATTTTGTTGAAAGAAGTAAAGAAAACCGTTTTCTTATTAGGTAAAAAGCTTATTCTGTACGTAAACCAAATTTAATATACTTGAAACTTAATTGGCAAATTTTAAACATTTGTTTATTATTGTTATACTTCATAATCAATTTTAAAAAATGGCTATTTGGCTCCACGATGAAAATAGGTCAAAGTTTCGATTGCGAGTAACAAATTGCATTGAAATTTCCTGAAATCCCATTCTCTTGAGCCCCTCACCTACGTCCCTCAACCAAATCTCCAACAATACCTAGGAAAGGGAAGAGCTGCTCGAAATGCAAGAACTCCGGCAATCCGCAAATCTCTTGCAGCAAGTGCGTCCTGCCCCAGATTTGGAACAGCACATTATCCTTGTTATGTGATCTTCGGAGTGGCAATCCTAATCTATAACTAATATAACAAAGAGGCAAGGGTGGAAGATAAGTCCCCGAATATAAATAAAATAAATGTACTTCTCACAACCCCAAACCCCGCAAACTGAGCCAACTTCGGTCCCATCACCCTACCTACCATCAGGCTCCTAGTGTACTCGCTGTCTTTACAATTCCGGTCAATGAAGACTGGTAAATGAATGCATATATCTCGTGTAATCCTTGTAGGTTGTACATCGCATCGGCCCAGCGTTTACTATATGTCATGTTTATTTTACGTGTAAATTGTTATGGTATATTTTAGTAGCATATTTTTTAATTATTAAAATGCTGGAAGATTTTAAACATGAGGCGTCCATTTCCAAACCAGATCCTTGTCCAAGAAAAAATGCAATTGAGATATTGGTATTGTTGAGTTCATTTGTTTTCACTTTCGAACACATTAGTAAAACACTTTCGATTAAAAAATGTTTGCAAACGCCATCGACAACAAATTGACAGAAAGTGCAAACAGTGTACGTGCAAACTGAAGAAATTAAAGAAGTTAGTCTCCAAAAAAAAGGTTAGGAACAAAAGTATCGACACCAGTTTTAAAAGAAGAAGAGAGAGAGGGGGGTGACGAAGCGGGCATTAGTGACTAAGAAGGGCAAGCAAGAAGAAGAAGAAGCTGTATGTTAAGACATTAATCAAGGCAACGAGATGAGTAGTCGAAAAAATACGAAACAGAAACAAGTTTCAACAAGCTAAAAGGAAGCTACGTGAGGGTAGTCGAGACGAGCACGAATTTATGCAGAAGCTTAGAGTAGTACATGATTACACTCATAAAGGAATAAACGTTGCAAATGTTTCCTACCTTTGAAAAATAAAAAAGTGTTTAACAAGAGTTTATGTCACTTTCCCACCATTTATGGAACTTGGACAATGACCTATTTGGAAATGGACACCTCACATATAAATAGAGGACTCGATGAAAATTATTATATAATTGTCACTTTGCAACGTGCAATAAATTCAGCAGCAATTGACTGTATATAGAACATCCCTTCCCAAAGGAGAAGTGAAAAGTGCTGTCAAAGCTTTGTGTAACTACTGATTGTTTGACCATTTCCAGTCAGCATTTACACAAGGGTAATTGGAAACAAAATGTTCTTTAAGTTCCTTTCAAAGCGTTTCTTACATAGTGGCTTTACACGAAAAAGGCCAGTTGGATCAGAACAAAGCTAAACAGAGGCTTGGGTGCACCTAACCCATATATTTATTAGTAACACGCATTCAGACTGAGAAGAGGAAAGGGCAGTGAAACATACTCAAATACGTTTTAGTACGCCTCTTGTCTTTTTCTTAGTCCTCCATTCCTACTTGTATATGGGTATATGGCTACCTTTGCTGCCAGAGAATCAGGACGTGCGTTCCCACGAACCCCGTTTTGAGGTTACGTAACACGGCGCGATGGATCGTTCCGTGGAACAACGTTACGCTATCAAATTTTGCGTTAAACTTGGGAAGTCCGCCATCGAAACGTCTCCATTAATTCAGCAGGCCTTTGGGAGTGATTACTTGCCCAAATCAGAAGTTCTCCGACGGCACAAATGATTGAAGGAAGGGTCGAAGAGAGAACCCGCAGTGGACGTCCATCAACATCCCGTATCAACGGAAATGTGACGCGTGTGAGTGATTGTTTAAATTCTGACCGACGGTTGAGTCTTTAGTTGATAGCAGATACTCTAAACATGACGAAAACAACCCTTTATCGCATTGTGACCGAAGATTTGAACATGAAAAAGGTGTGCACCAAACTGGTTCCAAAAGTATTGACCGACGGAAAAAAAAGGCTCCAAGCCACAGCGCCTTCAGTATCAATGATTTCCTGGCCAGGACTCACATTCCATTGCTTCTCCAGCCTCCTTACAGTCTTGGCTCCCGCAGACTTTTTTTGTTTCCTCGCTTAAAAGGAGACCTGAAAGGGAAACATTGGAACACGATTGAAAACATCGAGACCCATATTACATCGGCTCTAAAGGACATCCCGAAGAAGGCCTTCCAAGATACCTTCCAGGCCTGGAAACACCGCCTCCAGAAGCGTATAGACACAGGAGGGTACTATTTTGAAGCTTTTTTACTAATTGTACGAATATGTTCAAAAAATTATATTTTATGGTCGCATTACGTATGGAACACACACAAAATTGAAGTATATAAAGATTCTTAGCTTACCTGATTGTTTACATAAAAAAATTATGCTCTGCACTACCTATGTCATAAACAATGTCAACTGGCACGCTGGTACGATAGGTGAATACCTTCGTGCGCTGCCGGTGAAAATAGAATATTCATAGATATATAATATTCAATAACCAGTATACTTACAACGCAAACATTCGCAAACTATCTCAAGACTGTAAGTAATTTCGTTGTTTTGTTAAGGCATTTAACACAATGGTTTTCTTTAATTTTCAGTCATCATGTTCTCATGAGCATTTAAAAAAGAACCTCCTACATGTTTAATTATCTTACGCAAGCTTTCTTCAATATTTTTTTTACCTAAAATGTAGTTACACAACAAAGATCAATGTCACAAGAGGTAAATGGATGACTAGAGGACGTATTCTCGAAACCAAAAATAATGCTGTAACTAATTGACATTAAATGAAAGAAAAAAACTTAATTTCTTTTTTCTGTGATACATTAAGGAGTTACTATGTTTTGATAGTGGTAACACACCGTACAACATTGCATCTATTGCTATCTAAATTATACGCTTAATCTCGTCCTCCGTGTATCTGGACAGCCAGAAACAAAAAAAAGCCAAATGCTTGAATATATGACCTAAAAATTAAGATGAAATAAGGCTTGCTTTGAAAGGGAAGTGATTTCATTCCAAATTGTGGGTACTTTAAAGCACGCTACGCACTTTCAGCACGTAGCCTCGCAATTGAATGGCAGAGTCCTATTTTTATGAAAGTGCGTATATGGATACGGACCAAAATTATAGCTGCTATGATCAACAAATAACGAAAAGGAAACCCGAGAAAGATGGAACATAGAGAGTAAGTAAATCGAATACAGAGTAAGGAGAACGCCATTTCTTATATAAATTGGTAAACATATTGAAAGTAAAAGGATATTAATGGATAATCGACAGGAGGGGGGGATACACGTTTGGAAGGCATGATGTCAATGACCGCCATCTTGAAAGCGGCCATCTTGACTATGGTTCAGAATTTTTTCAATAATAAGTGGGTCATGTGACATATCAATGTTTGATGGAATGTTCCAGGAAATCCAATGAGAAAGTTAGTTTTGGCATAACCTCTAATTCTGTACGACAAAATGGCATGTAAAATTGACCTGGAGAATGTGTGAGTCGAATGATGAAAAACACATTTTCTGTTGATATAGTTAAAGGGACCAAAACCAAACGGCTACAGAAGAGAAGGAAATAGTAAAACTACTATTTATCCCTCATGTGGAAAGGCATCACCTGTTTTCTTTTTATCATTTTCAGAGACAGTTTATTAATTTAGTTAACAAAAGTTTGATCTCTCGCGTGTCTAAATTAAAGTTACATATGTTACGGTAACCTTACCAGTCGTTTACTTGGGTTCGGTTAAACGATGATCTATTTATGTACGGGAGGATATATAAAAGGCAGCCTAGCGATCTTCATTATATGAAATTAAACCAAAATGAAATTATCTAACGGATTAGCATGATATGGCTTGGGGTAGTATCGAAAATGCATCCCGGAAGGAAATGAAAATCATATGTTCTGGATTATATTATATATAAATATCGTGTTCAACTAACTTAACGGGTTTTACTAAAGCAAATACAGCTTTAAAATTAAGAATTGTTACTGTTCTATGTATTTTAATTATATAAGCTATGAGACGTAAAATTCAAACCGGAACATTATGTAAGCTACGAGCTGAAGTGGCAAAGTAAAGATATTGTATATGATCTAATCAAACTACTTACGTATATAATCAAATGATGTACTGCCTAATATAAAACCTGTGCACACGAACAATCCACAGTTGGCACAGAGTCGTTAGTTGATTAATTATAATTCGATAAATGCAATAAAGTGGTGAGAACCAATTTATCTCTATTCGTTACAGTTCTTTGTTTTGTACTTGGTCTAAATTTATGTATAATAATACTCGGTAGAGGAAATGATATGAATGTCATATCTAGGAACCGAAAATACAAACTAAAATCATGAATGGAAATTGATATAAAACTGCAATTATATAATTTTTATATCTAACAAGATGAAGCCTAAAATGTTTTAAGTAAGTATCAAGTCATAATTTATGTATCAGAGGTTTATAGAACCGAGCTATTAATTATACGAATCGGTTACCTTAAGAAAATACATAAGAATAGAAACCAGTCCTTATTAAATTAAATTGCTTCACGCAACATTACCAGCTTTTTTATTTCGACGCTCTACGTATCTGCTAGAGTAACTTCTCGTTACCCTAGGCCGGATTTATAAACTGGGTGTCGCCTCACCCGTAGTGCACAAACCCGGGTTCCCCCAAGTAGGCACTTCAGTTGATGACGTCAGTTGGAAGAAGGATCACACGCCCTGATCGTCGCAGTAAGAGTATCATGCAAGTTTGAATAGCCGGATATTAAATACTGAATTGGATATCTTTTACACATAGTCCTGTAACAGTTATTTCCACATTGTCAACTTTTCATTTGTTATCTAACATTATCACACGGAACCATAAAATGGTCAGAATAGTGACTACACAACCGCCTCCATGTTACGAGTTAGTGAGATAAACTTCGGGCATATTACAAAAATAAATAAACCCAATGCGTATAAGATTATAACACTTAGAATAAACAAAGGATAATCAGAATACAGGATGATCTTTGAATCTAGATTTCACACACTGAATGTTCTTTGAATTGTTATTAACGCCCAAAATGAGCTGGTGAGCTTATAAGAATGCATGCACCGAGTTTTCGAATCTTACTCATCGAGTAAATGCAACTGGTGAACGCATAGGCTGGTCTCATTCCGTGTAGGATTGGCGCAGATTCTTGAGAATGAACTCGTTTAAATTAGTCCTTATTGAATGGAATGCGGAGTCTGTGAGGTGACATTTTCCCTCCTTGAGGGGTGAAAATCTTTTCTGTGCAGTTCTCTCAATAATAGCAACTGCTTCGTACACAGCTCGAATAGGTTTGGCAGTTGTTTCTAACCTTGAATAATAATGACCAGAAGCATATGTCGAGAATGCTATTTTTATCTACTTGACATTCCAACGTTAATTGTTTGAAAAGGATAATTGAAAAAAATTAAATTTCAAAACGAGGAATAAAAGTTGTTGAGGAAGAAAAGAGACTTCAGAAAGCCATATAACAATAAGTTGCCTTATTTCTCGTGTTAATTTTAATAACATTGAGAAACAACCAAACTAATTTCTCTGGCAACTCATATAGTTCGGATATCTGTCATATTTAGATTGTGATTGTTTTTTTAATTTATGGCCTTTAGGCATTTAAGGCTCAGACCGATATAGGAAAGGGAAAAGGAGTCGGGAAGGTGTCAGCCAGAACCTATATTAAAGGTGTCATCCTGGCATTTCCCTGGTGCGACTGAGAAAAAAACTGGAAAATCCTCAGTCAGGATGATCGAATCCACCCACGACGTCCCGATGTTACAGCAACGCTCTACCACTGCGTTATGGCGGTCAGTGCCCAATTAATAGGTCTACAAACATGGAGTTATAACACCTCTACTAGAGGCAGAACTGGCGCCACTGTCTACGTAGTTCTTAACTCCCAATGCATTTGCAAATTGAACACTCATTTGTTTGTTTGTTTGTTTGACAGAAAACAGCGAACAATCCGCTGCCTGGCATTGTGTGCCACGCACGATCTTTTTATGAAGGAAAACAAATGAGAATTCGCATTAGAGTTCACCTTAGTTAAGTTCAACATGTAAGATTAAATTGATCAATATAAAGTATAATATTCTATAAAAATCACTTATATAAAACGTTCTTGATATACACGACTTTTGTTCGTTTTTTTTTTCGTTAAATAAAACAATACAATGCTTATACTTAAAGCCACACAACTTTTTAATAAACATTAGAATTACATTTAAAAATATTGAACAACATTAGGGATGCATAGCAAGAGACATGAATATTGCAAACACACAAATTGTTAAGACTATAATTATGTACAACCAACGGTTTACTTGCATAAAATTACAAAGAAAATTATAAAATTGAAAATAGGGTAAGCGCACCGGTCATCGGATATACACTAGTCGTTGGCAATTTTCACATAATTATCATTGAAACAAGACGTGTATAAAAATTATCTCTAGTTTTTGGACAGCTTTAACTTTATATTTTAGTTCTACCAGCTATCGAAAGTGACATTCTAGAGAGCACCGAAAAAAAAGATCTGGTTCCCCTGGTTAGCTTAGAAGATGCCGGAAAAGTTATTTGAGAATGAAAAAGAGTGTATTTAAATTTAGGGTAGGAGTCATTGTCTTAAAACTATTAAAAACTACATTGTTTTCCTAGCTTTTCAAATGTTCTGTTTTAACTTTATATCATAAACAATACGAATAGTCATATCTATTAAGAATATAGTTGTGTCCAATTTTAGGTATATTAAAGTTTATAGAATTCACGAGTTTTCCTATTGCCGTCCCGGCTACCCAATAAGAAGTGTTTCTTATCTATTTTTGTTGCCATGCTAAATATGTTTCTATTGTTCTTAATAGTGTAATCAAGGTGTTAATTATTCGATTCCCAGCTGGGACACAAGTGGTTCGGAACCCACGTTAAACTATAGGTCCCGTCCTCATGCAAAGGAAGGCAATGGCAAATCGCCATCAGTTCACCTAGCTCTGGGACTTTCAGGTCCTCAGACCTGTCTTCGGGCAGAACATCTATCAGCATCGTTCTTAATAATCTAACAGTCTTTTTAACAGCACATTGTGGGCTTAGAACTATTTAAAATTTTAAACAGACAGATATAATTATTAGTTTTTTCTACATGAATATAACCACTTTATTTCCAGTAGGCCTAAATGAAAATGATCCATTATTTCTCCTGAACGTAAGAAACTTATTTTCATGGATATTTTTCTTCTGTTTGGCACGTGGCCAACAACTGGTACCTATATGGCTGAACACTGCTTCTAAGTGGACGACATCTGGTGAATATTCTCTAAAAAGGTTCTCAATACGTAGTACAAAGAAATTAAAAGTGTAAGTATTAGACCAAGAAAGAAATCTCGAAACAAAATAAGTTTACGAGTACCTTAATTGGCCGACCACTCATGCCCCAACCCTACATATTTTTTCGCCTCTGCTACAAATTACTGGTTACGGAATAAAATAGTTTTAGTTAATTTGCAATATAATGGATTTTTAGGGACACCTAGCTTTTTACAATAAGTTTAATTAATGTATGTACATGATTTTCAGGAAACTCACTTTCAAATGGATGATACTGTAGATTTGAAGATACAAACGAAACAGCTATAGCAAACAATGCCAAAGAGCGAAACATAGCAGCCATATGATACCAGCTCACAATACGTGTTGTTTTGCCAAGCAAACATACTCTCGCTCAACTTTCAAGTGGCGGCGCGTTTGCAGCGCCAATCCTGACTCTAGTGGAGGTTCTATAACTCTATCTACAACGCTATTCAGAAATTGAAGATGTGAATTACAAAATGTCCCAAGTTCACCAGAGTCAGCCTGAGCCAAAGTTGCCTAATGGCCTTAAAATTAAATTTTAAAAGCCATCAGAATTTTTTTATTTGTTAGAAACAATAAGAAATGTTATAATTTGTCAGATTTTGTTTGAGTGTAATTTTCTCTAGCCTGTTATATTGATAATATGCTGTATTGTAATGTCCGAAACTGCCAATTACCTGAAGCAAAGGTATTGACTTTCAAATGTACACATATGTGATGCGGAAAATGAAAAAGGACCATTTGTCGGAATTTGTCAAATTTGAGTTATTAACTGTTTTGTATTAGCAAGGACAATTTGCCGCTAAAATTATAAAAATATCTTAAAATTTGACTGAGTTATGCAAATTTCATTGTAATTTTCGGCTCTCCTGTAAAATGTTTTCCGACAAATGGTCCCTTTTTATTTTCCGCATCACATATGCCAATGGACTTGGAATCTTGTTCAAAACTGAAAAGAATGCCTGCCCAAGCAAAATTACTATGATATTATTATTTTACATAAATATAAATGTGAAACATAGGCTATTAAAGACGGGACAGCGTGCTGGAGAACACTTAAAAAGGTAGGTATTTGGAAACTCAGTCTCTTAAGAGTAAATCATATATTTTGTTAAGATCATTCATCACTATTATAACTCACCTAAGTTTGTTCATTTTCAGTATCACTCGGTTCTGCAATTCGTGTGAATCTTTGAACAGATGTGTAGAAAGCCCGCCCTACTGGTGTCCAGTACTTCACAAGGTACTTCAAAATTTTAACCTTTTATCATTTGTTGCAAGTAGAACATGGAGGAACACTACTATATTCCAGAAATTCCTGTTAAGGAATCTATTAGGAAGTCAGCTTTTGAGCGAGACAGTACGAGCACAATACAACAGGAGGAGCCCCAACCAGACTGAGCGGTGATATATGACTTCCCAGCTTAGCTGATGTAACCTTGAAGGTACTTTAGTTCTTAATTTGATATATTAAGTTCATGTTGAAATTGTTTTCCCTATTTTACCACGTCCTTTGTATCAGGCAGGAAATGTGCAGGTTGTGACCTTAGCTAGGATTCCATCGTGTGTTGCACTATTAGACTTATGAAAAGGACCACTGAATATGCCCAGTACTCATATTCGATCCCAGGACCTGCGTATTTTAGTTGCTTAGCAAATAACTACCTATCTCTACAGGATTCTTTTAGATAAATTTAGACCAAACTGTTTTGTACATACACTGTGTTAATAAACCCTAGTTTCGCTTCCTAAACCCAAGCTTTTTCAAGTACACTATTTGAACAAAATCACATTCGATTTGTTGCAAGATTTAATTACACAGATGTGGTACATTTTATTAATAAGGTTGGATACAAACTAGAAATACCAATCGTTAACAAAATTACCACTCAATTTGTAAACACTGCGGACAGAGTACAACATACTCTTATTGTACGAAATATCCTCAACGTATAACAGGGTTGCTTTTTCGCGAACACGTTGCAAATAATTTTTTAATAATTGTGATATTTTGCAAATTTGAGTTTAACACACTATTAACACACTTACATTACAGAGCGACCTTCGTGACCGATACGTGGATTATTTTTAATACTACAGCCGCAGCATTGGCATAAAGTGGTTATAAAAATGATCTGTAAGGCGTCCATCGTAATTCTAAATTGTTGATGGTTGGATATGCCTCAAAGGTCTTGGTCTATATTTAAAGCAGCAATTTTCAGCATTGAATGTGATGAGAGAAAAACAAATACCAAATAATAATAAGTAGAAAGCTGCCTGCAGATGATACAAAGACAATTGAATATCTTCATGATTGGAAAGACGATTTCTATCAGTGAAGCGGTTTTCAAATTCTTTGATCCACTTGTCTTGAAAACCTGCTGATACCAACCTTTCAACAATAACGTTCATTCTCGGGAGAAAAGGTGAAAATTTGGAAACAACGTATGAATCAAGTTGTAATCCTAAATTGTGTTTAGATATGTGACATTGTGGGTGACCTTCTTTTGACTTATAAAAAGAAGAATAGATCTTTGCTACGTGATCTATATCTGTTATTATTCGATCTTGTTTATCCACAAGCATCTCAAACGATTCTTCTGTATTGTAGGTTATTCTTGTTCTTTTCATAATTTCATACATCTGATGGAACCGAGAGCAGTGATTTGTAATTGAACGACATCTCAATAGGTAAACGAGAATTGATTATATTATCTATTGATTCGATAGGTGGGTAATATTGAGGATAAACCATATCTCCTAGTAAACAACTTTGATACAGACTATTTGTAATTACCATCGCCATTGCAGACAATATAAATATTGTTCTCTGAGACCGGCCAATTGGTTGTGAAGCAACAGAAATTTGAAGCACTATTGAAAGGACATGTAGTAATGTAGAGGACACAGGAGGGATCTTCCTTTCATCTGAATTCATTATCAGAACAAAACGTTCTGTACAAATTATGAACAGAATCATACCACTGACACCGGCCCATAGTGGCTTGCTGAACGGAAGTAGAAACCGCATCCAATGGGGAATTGGCGCTGGGATTGGAGATATGAATATAAAATGGCTAAGGAACATTATTGAACAAAAATCCATGAAGTTTGAAAATTGCGGAAGGATAATAAGAGGCGTAGGTAAAATATCCGCGTTTGAACTAAGTGCCATTACGGCACCTTCCAAATCATATGAAACATTTTTGGTTACTTGGTTGACGAATTTGATTGAAAAATTCATACGAGACACAATGGAACTAAAATACTCATCGCGATATCTTTTCGCGAATTCTTTAATGCGTCGCTTGTCACTTGCATAAGCTAGAAATACTCGTAAAGGATGTTTCTGAACGTTTAACGTTTTCTCTTCAAAGAGATTATTGATGTCAGATGTGTTTCGTTTAATTATATTCACATTTGTAACTTCTTGATGACGCATTAGAAACCTTGTCTTGAATGGAGTGAATGACAGGAAAACAACACAGCTGAGACTACCCTTTGCTTCCATAACAATGCAACTTCTTTCCCTAATCACTAATTCAACATTTAAGATTTTCTTTGTCCAAAATTGTTGAAACAACAACTGTACCTCTCCTTCATCCAGAATAGTATTCCACTTTAATATAACAAAAGCTTTTCTTCTTCTGTTGTAAGAACCAATGAGTTGATGAAAGAGATTCAAGATTTGTTCTAGGACTGTAGCTGTGTCAAAGAAGAAAACAACACATGTTCCTTCATCTAAATCCTCAAGGGCGTTATTTCTTGTTGTTTTGTTTTTAGAATGAACATATCGAATTGTTACAGGTTTCTTCTCTTCTGTGTACAGCCTTTGAAGCGATTCATCAATCTCTGTGTTGATTCGCTGCGGAAGAGTATCACTTATTATCTCGCTTCCGCTTTGACAATGAATAGACAATAACAAAGAAAGGACTGGAAAGTGTTGAAAACTCAGTTCTTCTGAAGCTGTGTTATGAATTCTCAGTACAGATTGAATGTACTTGTGTTGGTCCAAAAATATTGTAATAAATATTATGAATCTCGATGCCCATTGAATGCTTCCAAATTTGAAATAAACTTTCCGCATGGTCAACTGAAATAGAGAATAAAGTTATAAACTATTGTTTTAAGTAATAATTTAAATTTAATATTATGAATATACACCAAAGCTTCGAACGCTTGAGGTGTTGCTTTAAGAGGCCAAACAATTTAATATTGCAGGGCAACATGTCTGAACTATAGAGTGGATGTTCCAGAATCTCCCATCGAAATTTGCACGAAAATCTCAGTTATATTTATAAAATACCTTGCGTTATCGAATAACTACGCAATTCTATAGTTTAACACATAACGTCGTTTGCTCTTGATGGATACACACAGTCGTCTCAGTGCTTGGCAATATGGTAGTCCTGTTCATGGTGGTCCTTTACTGGTGATTTCATGAGCATCATCGAACAAAATGGTTGGCAACATTTTCACAGCCCGTGGTGCAGTTTTGAATTCTTTTTCGCGGTAGAGATGTAGGATGTTTTCATTGCACCTTGCTTCGTTTGATTTCGAGTAAGCAGCAGAAAGAGGAAGTTAGGTCTTACTGATACCGCACTAAATGTTGTAGCGAGGGGTCCAAGCGGTAACACTTCCATTCATCTGACAACAAGTTTGATACCCACTGCGCACACACTTGTAGCTTAAGCTTGGATGAACAAGCTGCTGACGTGAATTTCCTGTTCCAGGGATCATATGGTAACCGTAGGATTTTCCCTCACGCATGGATCAACCTGCTCAACCAATTTGAGACTGATGATAATGTTTGACAATACGGGTCTTACATCAGTCCAAGATGCTCTGACGACATTCACGGAATCGTACAGACCACTTGTGAACCGTTTTTTCCTGGCAAATACCGCTCACTGTATACGGCAAGTATCAAAATATTATATCGGTTTGTTACCTTCAGTAGATGAAATTGGTATCAGAAAAGGTTTGCTGGCTGTGGAGATCTATTAGCTAAAAGCAAGCTATAAGAACTCACATACACAGAGACCTTCCGTGGCCACTGAACGATATCAAATGCCATACAGCTCGCTAGCGCCGTTACCGAATCCTGGTTGCATTTCTGCAAGAGTCACGCTGCTGCCACATGATTGCGAGCATATTAGCGGGAATACTTGCCAACGATAGGCTTATACATATCCAGTCCGGGAAACTTTTTCACAAATTCTTTTTTTATTTAACTAAACCAAGTATATTGTAAAATTTAAGATCTCTACGATTTGAATTTGAATTTATTTTATGGCCTTTAGGCATCTAAGGTTCATGCTGCAAAAGAAAGCTATCATGAAAATAATTACAATAAGCTACAAAGTTCACCATACGAATTTTCTGCCTATATCGGTCCGAATAATGAATATTTATTATTTTCAAGCAAGAAAGCCAGAGGTAATAAGGTGAAGTACAGTACTAAGAGTGGAACTCGTTTTATACATGTAAGGCACAAAGCTTTCGTGACTTCAGCTTTTGCGCTGATAACCATGATTTCTAAGGGGGCCCTATTTCTCTGATTGTGAACAGAAATATTTCATGCTTATTGGGAAAGCACAGCGAGTTTCCTAATGAAGTAGTTGCTACTTCAAATTATGTCAGTTTATGTGCCTTGGTAAATATTTAAAATATAGTTGAATAAAGATAGGCAGGCATTGAATTGATTTTTAACGTTGTTCACAACCAATTAGTAATACCATCAAGAAATTTATTATCATGTGCAATGGACTGAGAATCGTGGACACAAAGCAGAATACTTCAGCACTTCACATCGACTGAAATAAATCTAAATATCAGGAAGTCCTCATTTGGAAAACGGTCCTTAGTTTAAAATGATGCTTCATACGTGCATACAATACTATTTATTACTTATTGCATATTAACAGACTAAATAAAGCTTCGTGAAATTAAGTATTCACAATGTACCATACTCATTTAAGTATGAGGTTAACAAATAAATTTGGAATTTGAATTTCATTTATGGCCTTCAGGCATCTAAAGCTCATGCCCGGATAGAGGAGAGGAAAGGATGTGGGAAGGGGTCAATTGGGGTCTAAGTGGAAGGTACTCTCCCGGCATTTACCTGATGTTTACTGAGGAAAAAAAAAACTCTGTCAGGATAGTCGACCACTACGGTTGAACTCACGACGTCTAGAATTCTAGGGTCACTCTCCTTTATCAAATAATTCGGATGAAGTGGTTTACATAATTTTGTATGTTTACTGTATAAAACTCAAATTTGTATATATATGAATGCACGTGTTTGGCTAAATACAATTGGACCATACAATACTCGAGTTTACATGGTTTCTTCATTTAACAATGGGAAGACCATTTGTTAAGTATCCCAATGGTGGTAAGGGATGCAATGTAATAGTTTTAAACACATTTTAGTTCCGTAAACACCACACCATTAATCCCAATTGAACTTAATTCTTTATAGATATCTCATTTGTCCACACTATCATATTTGTCTGGCCCAACGTATGCATTTTTTGATCATATTAGCAGCGGCACCTGCCATATAATTTAATGCCAATGAGTTATTACATTATGTAGTGTACCTATATCTAAGAGAAGGAAATCCAGATTATCCTTAGCGTTTTCACATAAACGATATCTGAAATCAGTCTAATTGTACATGATATCAACATGTCTAATTATTGTACAAATTTGCAGTTTATGAAGGAATCTTACAAAATGAAATGATTTTTTTTAATCAGGAACTATCCGAACACAGCTCTTAGACAGTAACACGATGCACACTAATGACTCAAGAAGTGGGAAGGGAAAACAGAGAACGTATCTTGTCATCATTATACAAACAATAATCAAGAAAAGATAACAAATGAAGAAAGAATTACGCATCGTAAACATTGAAATTTCATAAAACCTTGTGATCTTTGAGAACTGTAAGTATAATTAATTGTACTGAACAAATAAATGTTAAGTTTACTTTTGTATCGAAAGACTCTTGTCAACTAAAAATTATTTTGTTTAGCAAACATATGTAGGTGTTTAAACGTTTAATATCGAGTAAGGTAAGTTTTGATGTCCTTGAGTGAAAGCAAGAGAAATGACATTTGATAAGTTTACATGTTAAGTACTTTATATTTACAAAAAAAACAACTAAAAAGCAGATATCAATCTGCCCAGTAGTAGCTTAACAGCGATCGTGACAGATACTTAATGTAACGATAATTACACTATTCATGTGAGGAAACAATTTATTTGATCTTTCGTCTGGTATTTAATAACAAGATTGGAAGATAAAAGCAGTCATTGTCAATATTGTTAGGTGCTCTTTTTCACCTTGTTAATATGTCATTGTGACATATTGAAAACATTTAGTTTTCGTAAAATATGTCTAGTTCAATATTACCTAAAATATGTTCTTTAAACCAAATTTAGAGCCTGAGGGTCTTCACTGGAAAGTAAAACAGATCTTTTAGCAGTTTATGATTGCATACAATAAAACAGTTATTTGAGCTTTAAATATTTTCAAAACTATCAAAATTATACTTGTTTATATATTTCCTTCATTGATTTAATTCTTTCGTTTTCTCGTCTTACAAGCAAACATTCTGATGGAGTAGATAAAAGTTACGCTTTCCTTTCCTTGCGTCATGATCAGGATGCCAAAATATTTGTGCAAGCAAATTTTGTTAACCCAAACGGAATTGGTTTACGATACATCCATGATACAATACTCAGATTCTTGTTTGTAAATAGTGATAAAAAAGTATTTAAATATCACTATACCTTTAAATTGTTGAAAGAAATGGAACGAAAATACATAGTAATGGGCACTGGATGGAAGGCGCTATCTTTTGTAGGGTAAATTCTTCATGGCCGCCATCTTGAAGTTGGCCATATTATATCTCGATTGATTTTTTTTTATTTATAAATGGGAATGTGGTCGTGTAATATGTCATTCTGGGCTAGAATTTTACGGGAAATAGGTTTCTAAAGTCAGTTATTCCGTAAATGTAATATTGTGAGAGATAACTCCATGTTGGGTTATTGATGCTATAGCCTGGAAACACCTATTTCCCCTTGAAAGAACGAAGGGACTGAAACCCAAATGCGTACATATCCATATCCATAGGGCACTATACTCAAGAACAACTTGTATGCATTTAGGTTTTCATTTCCGTCGCTATTTCGAGACGAAATGGGTGTTTCCAGGCTATTCCATTATTATCCCTTGCTAGCGTCACATCTTTATCTCTCACAACATTATATTGACGGCAAAACTGACTTCAGAAACGAATTTCCCGTAAAATTCTAGCCGAGAATGACATATTACACGACCACCTTCCTATTTAAGAAAATCAATCGAGATTCAAGATGGCAGACTTCAAGATGGCAGCTATGAAGAATATACCCTCCAAAAGATAGTGTCTTCCATCTAGTGCCCATTATTATATATTTTCATTCCATTTCTTTCAGCAATTCAAAGGTATAATGAATGACATTTAAACACTTTTTTTTATCACTATTCAAACACAAGAATCTGACTATTGTATCATGGATATCTCCCAAACGAATTGCGTTTGAGTTACCAAAATGTACTTGCACACATATTTTGACATCCTCATCATGATACAGGAAAAGTGTCTTCCCCCCCCCCCCCACTGTCAGTATGTTTGCTTGTTAGAAAGAGAAATGTAAATGAAACGCTATCGTATGCTGCGCACGATACTATATTAAACTGTTACGTAATAGAAATGATTTCAAACGTCATCGAAATGTGTAGGTTTTGTTTCCTGCTACTTTGAACGTTTTATACAAGCATTCGGTAAATATTAATCATTCAAAAGCTACGTATTTGATTTTGCTTTAGGTTCTCGCTAGGTTTGGTCGTCTTCTTTCATGCTGTATGGTTATTTCGGGATTTTCCGATAACCCAAGTATTTTTTAGTATTTTAGATAAACATTGAGACGCGATTTCTTGTATAAGTCTTCACAAAGCTTGTTCTTTCTTCTTAAAACTAATACTTACTCTGCGTATCTGAATACTATGGTAACTCAGGGTATTCAAATGAAACTATTGCTAAGTATCGGAATTTCCCAACTAGGTGGTGAATCACGTCAATTATTGAGGTACTTCCGACACCAAATGAAAAATATGTAAACATTTTACAATTACTAAAAAATGTACTTTGTTAAATTCTTTATTAATTTACTTTGCACATTATAATAGATTCTGATATATTATCTTAAAATTAAATGATTTCAAAGAGCATAAAATCTGAAAGAAGTTTTATCGTAGTGCCCGCTTTTCTCTCAACTTCTAAGAACAAAAGTCAAACAGAAGCGTGGAAGAACTCGAAACGAATCAGATCAAATTAAGCTGTGATGTAGATGGTTCCTGGAGAGTTTCACAGTGAACGCCTGAAGAAGTTCGCTAAGTTCAGTTCCTTCCTTACTGATAGGAGCAAATTTGACTTTCCTAAAAATAATTGTTTTATTTTACCTTCGTTTGTCTTCCGCGCAATGTGTATCGGGAAATGTCAAGCGCTCTTGCTATGCAGCTGTACTAAGACACTGTCTTACAGTAAAAGAGCCGAAGGCGTATTTTTTCCTCTAAAATTCTCTTGAAGTTTTCAAACGTAGATGCGAACCATGTTTCGCATGGAAAATAAAGAAAGATAACTTTGTAATTTACAAATAGTGTTACGTAGATGATTTTGAAGAAAATATCCAAATACAATCTATTAGCTAACAATAAACTACGAATTGTGTGCGTCCTGGTAATGAATCGAATTACGCTTCGTGCAAATAATTTCAAATGAAGACACTTTTTGCAAATATCTCTAACTAACTAACTCTATGGCTTAGGGAACTCGCAAGCTCATCGACACAGTAACAAACGT
Organism: Lepisma saccharinum; assembly: GCA_022664845.1. Lineage (NCBI taxonomy): Eukaryota > Metazoa > Arthropoda > Insecta > Zygentoma > Lepismatidae > Lepisma > Lepisma saccharinum. The sequence continues at coordinate 67,717 of JAGDQP010000542.1, read as the reverse complement.
TTGCCATTGAATTATATCCTGGGCAACATCAAGCTAGTATTCATCACAAACACCTACTTCTCGAAGATCTCTTCTAATATTGTCCTCCCAACGACGTCTCGGTCTTCCCAATAGTCTCCTTCCATCCGGCCTTCCAACCAGGATAGAATATAATCTTCGTTTCTCCCCCATTCGAGCTAATGACCTGCCCACCTTAGTCGTCGCGATTTTATTGTTTTTACAACATCTGGTGAATCGTACAGTCCGTGGAGCTCTTCATTATGCAGTCTCCTCCATTCTCCAGTCATCTCGTCCCGTTTCGACCCGTAATATCTCACTGAAAAAAAATGGAATACATGACATGTTTATAGAGGAAACTTTTAGTAAGCAAGAATTATAAATATTTCGGTTATGTTTTAAACATGTGTACGGTATCCACCAAAAAGTAATTAGTCACCCTGTGACGAAGTTGATTGACCTGGTTTGGCCGTCACGCAAATTAAACAATGTCTGATTTGTTTGAGTGAGCAATGAACCAGTTGTAAAAGACGGTGCGTGGTGGAGACCAGTTGGATTTCGATAAGTATATGATCTGGAACGCCACCTCCGTGGGTTTTCCAACAGGGTGATAGTCATCATGTTCAACAGGACTCAATCAACGGTGGCATTTGCGCTGTGGAAGTAGGTAGAGGGACATTGTAGGAATGTCAAACGTTCCGGGTGACCAAAAATTCTGACAATCAGAGTTCGCTGAGACCTTAAATTGTCAAAAAACCGGCCACAGCCGATGACCACCATTAGAAGGAGTTTAAGGCAGTGACATGAGTACCAGTTTCTATTGTAACATTAAGAACAAAGGCCTAGCACCTCAGATATTTAGGCAGAGTGGCTGCACATAAGCCACTTCTTATCACGAAAACAAATAAAGTTCGGAGGCTCAAGTGGTATTTAGACCATCGCAACTGGATACTGGAGCAGTGGAAATTGATTCTGTGGAATAACTAGTCGAGGTCCGACAGATGAGTATGGATATAGTGACTTTCCACAAAACGCCTTTTACCGGAGTTCTTAGTGTACACCAGGAAATTTGGTATAGGTGACGTTATGGTATGAGGGAGTTTCAAGTACTACAGTTTGGGACTACTAGTGGTTGTCCGTGGTAGTATAGACACTGAGCCGTACTGTAAAATTCTGGACAATTAAATGCTTCCAACACTGTGGTGTTTTTTATGGAATGGTCCCCCTGTTACTTCCAAGATGACAATGCCAGGTGCCATGTTGTTGTCACTACTATGTGAGAGTATAAAGAGAACATATCAACGCTTCGAGTAGCCTGCCCAGAGCCCCGATCTCAAACCCATTGAACACATTTAAGACTTGAACCGACGCTTAAGGTTTCGGGAGATACGACTAACTTTGATTGCCCACGTGATTGAGATTTGAAGTTCTTTCTATGCAATGTAGATAAAAATTGCAAAATTTTAAGAAGGAAATTAACAAAATCTCGAGAGGAAATTTCCACGGGTCAGGTCCTGGAATGTATCTGAGTTTTTCGGAGGGTTGTTAGATAAAAAACGCGTACTCTAATAAATGTTCAAGAAATGGTACGAGTAAGCTATTTAGCGTTATATATCTACGGAAGTAGTTCTCAACGTATTTCACTCGGACCCATCATATGACCTGACACGAACGGCTAGTGACTTGACCTTGCACGCGCTAAGATTGCCTTGTTCCTTTCTTAAAAAAGAAATATCAGAAGGTTTGCGGCAAACTTAACTATTCACGTCGTTTCAACAAATGTGTCGCGGCACACCAAGTTTAGCATCACTGGTCTACGGTATCCTGCAGTAATTTTAACGCAATAGTTTATCTTGTAAATCTTTTCAGTTATCATAATAACTTGATATCTTTTCTCCTATTACTCAGTCTTTCCAAGTCAAGCTCAAGAAGGCGCTTGAATTTAAATGTATTTATGACCTTCAGCCAGCTCAGGCTCAGGCTGGGAGAGGGGAGGGTAAAAGATGCATGAGAGAGTCATCCAGAGTCAAAGTTGAAGGAAGATACAATTCCGTAGTTAACCTGGTGTGACTATAGAAAACCATGGAAAAATTCCTTGACAAGTTTCGTCCAAGTTTTCACATTTTGCATTATAGAGAGGTTATGGTGTAGTGAAAGTTATTACAAATCACTAACTATTTCTGTCCACCTTCTAAATGTAAACTAGAAATAATATAGAAGGTCGTAGTTAGTAGAACGTTGGCCTCGCACTCGGAAGGTGCATGAGTTCGATACCAATGGTCGCCTATTCTGACTAAGATTTCTTCATAGATTTTCCTCAGTAACACCAGACAAACGCTGGGGTAGTTCCTTCAGCTTAGGTCCTGAAGACTCCTTCCAAGATCCTTTTACCCCACCTGATCCCGGCTGAGTCTTAGGCCTAAACGCCATAAATAAATTCACACATGCACACAAATAATATAGATGCGAATATAGAATACGAATATAATACGCTAGATGTCAGGAATAGTATACCTAAGTTAGAAATATTAATATATCTTTGTAGAAGAAACTCATATCAGAAGCAAAATTGTAAACTAAAACTATTAAACCTATATTGCGTTTTGTGAAAATAAAAATAAAACTTATTCTAGCTGTGATGTTCGTGCCCTCCTCGTCAAAATTATAAAGATGTAGAAGCAGCTTGCCTTAACTAACTACGCCAGCATGCCAAATCAGTACTCTCTGTTCTTTAAAATATGTTTTTCATGTTTAAACGTACTAAAGTATGTTGTGCAAAAATTTATATTAACAATGCCATCAAGTAATGATGTGTACATATGTTGCTTTTTTTTCCTGTTTTATGCTTTTAAACTTACGAATCACAGAAATTCCCTTTCATTTTGTTTTATCAAGAACGCCTGGAAACATTTCCGCGATGACGACATCGTTTTCAGATCGCAATGGCAGACAACGTAGCGTGGGTGCATATAAGCATCCACTTGCTTGCATTATTTTATAGAACGGACGGTTTCTGCTGCTTTCTTGGCGCGACAGAATCACCATGCATAAAAGAGGCCTTAAGCTAATATAAATGTATTGTCGCTAGAGTGCAGCATGTTTGTAAGAAAGCTGCATTGCCAAATTAAAGTGTCGTTTACGAATGATTATGATTCCAGAGTTAAAATAACTTTAACCTACGTTAATTAGGTTAATTCATAAGATTAAACACCAAGGCAAATCAGTGTACATCATTTTTATCTAATTAAATGCAGCTAAAATTGCAAAATATATAATCATCACTAAGATACAAATGTACAAATAATAGAATAGAATTATTAATGAATATTATTTTCTCATTGATTGTGAGTGAGCATTTTCATATATGGTCATATTCGTCATTAACTGTCACTTAACCTTTTGAGTCAACGTTAGGTATTAATAATTAGTAACTCAATGAAAAATAGCACTAGACATCTTTCTAGTTGTTTCTTGTAACCTTCCTCAAACCAAGGTAACCAAAGTTATTTTCTGGTGGGTTTTGAATGCTGCAAATGATCAACAAAAACGACGTACGGACGGATGGACGCACGGACATACATAATCTATACAGCTTTAAATTTGTCTCAGTGAGACCTTTCGAACAATATCTCAACCACTTTCGCAGCCCTAGTAGTTCTTCCTGAGTTGAAATTTGTTATCGTACGGCCGATTAGAGATGGTCTATGCGGCTTTTACTTTGTCTCGCCGAGTTCGAGACTCGGTTTACCCTTCTCGCCTCTTACCCTTCCAATGAGTTCAACATCTTCGTAGCCCTTCTGACCCGAAAGTTGTCAACAAGCATACATAGCGGTGATATATTTTTCCAGCTTTTACTGCTGAAACCTGAAACCAGTTAAAATAATCTAAAAAAAAAATGTAAAGAAATACGTATTACCAGGAAAATTCTTCGAAACGAAAAGAATGAGAGTTTTAACATTTCAGTAACTGAAACGCCTGTTAGGAAAAAAAGATAGATTTCAATATAACAATAGGCATTTTTGTTTGCCTTCGGCCATTATTAACGCACACTACAAGAATGCAATTGACAAAAAGCAAGTAATTGTGACTTCAGGAGTACCTTTTACGTATTTCTTTTTATGGAAAATAGTCATTCTTTTATTTTTACTTTATCAAAAATATAACGATAAACAAATAAATTGGAATAAAATATTTTTGCAAGTAATTTTCCCTTGCACCTGTCATGGAGACAAATTAGGCATAGTTAAAAAGACAATATAGAAAATCATAAGTAACAATTTATGTGTCATTGTTATGAATTTTCACTGCATTCGAGTTACGATGCTATTTCGATTAACATTCTTAAAGAATTATTTACATTGTTATTTTTTATTAGCAAAGAGTTTATATATATTGAATATCCTCATTGGTTGCTTTCTTCTTTTGTGTTATGAACTGTTTTATCTGATGTTAAATGATATTTGTGTATCTTTCAAAGTTTAATATTTATGATAAATGGTATCATTAAGTGGATAACCTGAAGTAAGTGCCATATGTCACTTGGAATCAATATAAAAATGGAATTTTCATATTGGAAACAGTTTTTCACATCAATAAGAGGGATAGCAATTGAGTTTCCACTTAAGAAATAATGGCTCAACTTTAGATACTCCCCCTGGATCGTTCTAAACACTAACGGTTACGTTAGGTTGAATTGGGTTAGCTTAACTTAGTTATTTTAAGACATCTGTAATTGGGCTTAACGTCTCTAATTCTTCTAAATCACATCCGAGATAATGTAGGCAACTGGGTTAAATCAAACGTCACTAACAAAATTCAGAAACCCTTCAGTTTCCAAAAATATTCACGCAAAGAATACTTAGAATTTTTTCTACTCTTGTGCAGGTTCACATCGTGACTATTATTGAGATTCAGATTTTGAACCAGCATCGTATAATAGAGCAAATTTGTAAGTATTCTTTGCTTGAATATTTTTGGAAACTAAAGAGTTTCTGAATTTTGTTAGTGACGTTGCACTCAACCCAATTGCAAGACGTTTACCAGGGAACTGGCCAAAAATTTTTAACAATGGGCGGGAGGGAGTATCTAAAGAGAGTCAGAAATAATACAACCTAGAAAATTACTACTTCACATCACGATTTATATACAGGGAGGGTTCTAGAATTATTTTCATTTTGCATTATAAAATCTGCCTCCAGAGATGATTAATAGATTAAAAACGTTAGTATCTAACTGTGCATAAACATTCCAATTAGTTGATGAGAGTCTGATTTCAAAATATACATTCTTTAATTACGGTAACAGTATCTCTTCGAAAGTAATGTCAGACCAAAAGAAAACTGAATCCACAATGAAATCAAACGGATGCTCTTTAGATACTCTCCAGAAGAAGAAATCACTATGTTTAGTACAGTACTTCAAATCAAATTTCGATGGACTGGAGACGTTAATCCTAGCTAAGCATGACCTAACCTAACTTATATTAATTAAGCCAAACCAACCTAACCTAACCTTCATTCTTTTGAATGATCCGGGTGGGTATCTATCGTACCTGGAACGATAGGACTCAGTGTTTCTTCTACACATTACGAACACTTTTTTTATCATAAAACTTAACGAATTTCACCAAATATGTCCATCGATAGTGTTCATAATTACTGTCAATATTCTAGCAAAAGATATTCTTAAGCATTCAACTTTAGAACGTTTCATTAGTCAATTGGTATGATTTTCTCTTACCTGTGTCTAAAAATTCATAGTTTCACAAGGTCAAGTTTTTGTGTTTTCAATATGTTTATGGACGGAGGAAACAATGGCCTTTTTAGAAAAGGAACTGCGACATTGTAGCACCTTAGCAGCTGTGCCAACACTCCTCTTGTATTGTCCATTGTATTACTAAAGTACTATTAGTATGAGATTGTTATACTAACAAACAATTTTGAAAACCAAGCAAGGGAGAGGAAAACATATTTACAATTATTATGTATTTATTAAAAATATTTTCATTAAAAGCATCCAATTTCATATCTTTGAATAGGTAACAAATAAATCTAATTCATTAGCAGACGAACACAGCGATTTAGAAGAGATTAAAAATTATTCAATATTCATGTCCAGAACTTGAACCTTATGTGGACAACACGCTTGACCGACTTCAAGACTAACAAGGTTGCAACACGTAGAAATGTTTTCTACACCTAGCTGAACCAGAGTTGTTCAAACTTGAAGAAGTTGTGGGCAAATTTTAAAATACTTTAAGGTCATATAGTTAGGTAAAGGGTGTTCCCAAAAAAGGTGTTTTCATATTGTTATTATTATCGGGTTATGAAATGAGAACACATGTCATTTGAAATACTGCCAGAAGTATATGTGTTCACGGCTTGATTACTCGACGAAATTGTACCAATAAAAGATTATAGTGAAGATATTACTGGTTACTAACATAGTGTATAGTTCATAAGTTCAGGGCTCAGTAATAAAAGCCATGAACGATGGACGCATACCAATCTGTCCATATTTCAAATGCCATGTCTTTGTGACTGTTTATATTGTAGTGTTAACTTGCTTGTGTATTTCATAACCCGATAATACCCAAATGAAAATAGGAAGTTTTTGAACACCCTGTATTACATTATACGAGTCATAACGATTTAACACTCCTTTGTTCCCCTTGTACATTCACTTTTGTAGTGAAGTTTAATTCATTTGCACTGAACTTTAAATAATTAAATTACAATAAAATAATTAATGTGATGCGAATAACTTCATGTAAATAACACAACATTCACTTCTGGTTCAGTAAAGTCTCCAAGGAAAAAATTGTAGATAGAAACCTTTCTCTTATAGCATATTAGCATGATAAATAGGTCTTTTCTTACGTAGACATCTTACAAACGATTTAATTTTTCTGAGAATCCAACTTCTCTTTGACGCAAACATTAGTCCATTGAAGTAACTGGAAGAGGTAACGACCAGTGAGTTTATTTACATACTAGACCTGCAGTTGTTTTTTTGAAACAGGGAAATACTGGAGAACATTAGTCAGGTTCGACGCCAGCAGCATTGTAACTTGCTTACCTCTCCAATCCTGGACTTCTTTGTAAATGTTGTTCCCATAGCTGTAACTACACAACAAAACACTTTATAAACATAATAACACATAGTAGTAATAGCGATAACTATACAAGCTGTAACTGTTATACATGGCACTTAAAGAACTGTTAATTGTATTTAAATTTTCTAATAATTGGCTTCACGATCACAGCACTACACTCTACACGAGATTTCATTTTAAATCACTTTTGTTTTACACTTCACTGTTTTCCCGTTTCGAGAAACGTTTTTGAATTTTTGTTTGTAAAAATATAAGGAGCCTCTTCTGTTGGACATGACAATCCCTGCGCTGGAAGATCATTCCATGACGTGCTTTTCCTTCCGACTGGTTCTAATAGATTCCTCCATAAAGCACGAGCACCTACAGGAGAAAATTAAATAAGAATAGATATAAATAGTTCATTAGACAAGAAACAACTAACCAAACTTGTACACACAAAAAGACTTATGAATTAAAAATGTATTTGTCTGAGCATACACAAGGTAAAGATTAATTATGTTTTCACAACTTTCTTTGGTGCGAGAAGAAATTTAAAAAAGTACGCAGAAGTACGGTACGATTGTTAACTGATCAATCGATATATTAAAACACCTATTCATTTAGATACAAATCAAAATTCGATACATCGATATTAATAGGTCAACAAGTATACGAAAATATTTAAATATGATTATCGAGTAAAATCTAAAGTCGATATATCAAATATTCATCGATTGACATATAGAATCATCAAAATAAAGTTATTGAGAAATTTGAAGTTCGTTATCTTGATGTGAATGACATTTCCAACAAATTTTTCGACAGAAGCGATATTCGTTTTTTTAACGATTATTGTATACCAAATATTCCATTTTCAATTAGTTTTAATAAAGTCAAAGTTGAACGATCTACATTTTTTTATCTATCCATACAATTTTCACTGTTTCCGGAATCATGTTATGTGTACTATCCTTTCAGGATGTAGGCTTCGAGTTTCTTCAAAGAGAATTTCGTATTTCTGTTGTATTGAACGCTCTGAAACGATTGACTTTTCTAAGCAACTGTATTTTAGAAATCTAATATAGTATTTTAGCGTGCATACTATAGTATTTTATACTGTACTTCCAGGCTTATCAATGTAATATCACACATTGATTTATTTTTTTTTTGTGTGTGTGTAGGGTCTGCATCTGCAACATGTTTACATCAAGTGTGTTTTTGGTCTCCTGGTCTTTTCTTTCCTTCTTATTTGGAACAAACTTGCATTGTATATTATACCCTTTAAATACCCTGTCTAATTATAAGACACGTCTGTAATATATGAAAAAAATAATGAAATATCGTATTCATAAATTTTCTGCTACAGGACATAAATCCTTCACAGCATGTTTCTTTAAGTGGTAAATCTTGCTTGACCAATTTGACTGTTCTATTAACTGATGTCATCCAATGCGTTTCTAATAATCTACAGTTAGATGTCTTATACTTCGACCTATCTAAGACATTTGATTTCAATAGCCATCCCTATCTTATCCATAAATTATCAAGTAGGTCCAATATTCATGGAAAACTACTTCAACTGTTAGAGAACTACCTTCAAAGTAGACAACAACGTGTAATAGTCTCTGCATAATCTTCAAGCTTCATTCCCGTTCTTTATGCACTACAAAAACTGTACTTTTGATTAGTGGATACAAAATGATGATTTTGTACCACAATTTTTTAAATATTCTGGAGGTAAACTAGTCCCTCATTCGGCTCTCCGGCCGCGGACTGCTTTAGGGGGCTTCAAGAATAGGATTAAGAAAGATCTTAGAATTGAAACGTACAAAACGGGAGCTCTTCAGGTGGCGGTACGCGAAACAGAGAAGTACGGCTGGACATATTAGCGATACAAGAAGTTCGGTGGGAGGGTCAATATAGTATCCGACAGGAAAAATACACTTTCTACTATGGCGGAACACAGTCTCATAATAAATGGAACAGAATTGCTCATTAAGAACAGCATCCTTCCGGCGGTTCAGAATATAGAGTTCGTAAACGAAAGACTATTGTAATTACGATACGCACTCCATCGTGAAACACGGCTTTAATAAATGTCTATGCACCGACCTATAAGGCTGATGGGAACGACAAAGATAATATATTCTGTTATGAGCTAGAAAGGCTGTTTGATCGATTACCGAAGCATAATCCGAAAATTGTGATTGATAATTTCAACGCAAAGGTAGGGAGGGAAGAAAACTATAGACCTACCATAGGCAAATACAGCCTTCACGAAAAGACCAACAACAATGGAGAAAGACTGACAACTTTCGCGACTTCGAAAAACCCTACTGGTAAAGAGCACGCACGCACAAAGGCATTCACAAATACATATTGGTATTTCCGGATGGCAAAACTCTCAACCAGATCGGCCGCGTATTAGTAGATAGACGAAGACATACGAACATAATGGACGTTAGGTCTTAGATAGGAGCGGAAGGTGACACCGACCACAAATTAGTGATCACAAAACTAAGGGGAAAGTTATGCAATGCGAATATAGAAAGCAAGGGAGCAAAATAACTTAAATTCGTAGTTAAACGATTAAATAATCCGAGCATAAAAGCAGATTACCAAGTCTAACTCTCAAACAGGTTCGAAATCTTAGATGACTCGAGTAATAATAAAGATGATAATAACAATGCAACTGATGTAAGTAAGATGTGGAAGGAAATTCGTAGGACAGTGAAGAGCGCAGCGAAGAAACATTTAGGTGAGAAGAAACAACAGAAAAACAAACCTTGGTTTGATGAAGAATGCCTTAAGCTTCATGACGAACGAAAACAAGCAAGGCAGCGATGGCTAAGTAATAAAAGCGAAGGAAATATAACCATAACAATGACACGAAACGAAACGCCACCCGCGGATTCAGAAGCAAAAAGCGAGAATATATGATTCAGGACATAGAGGAACATGGCAAGACAAATAACAAACGAGATCTATACAAAGGGGTAAACTCATTAAGAAAAGGTTACCAGCCGAGCTTAAGAATGATTAGAAATGAATGTGGAGATATTCAGGCGGATCCGACTAAAATTATCGATGCATGGAAAAGTTATTTCGACAAACTTCTTAATGTATAGAATCGAGAACAAACAGAGGAATTTGAAATCCATACCGCAGAACCGTGGATACCCGAATTTAGTGAGATCGAAATGTCGGTAAAGAAATTGAAAATTTTCAAACCACCAGGAATAGACAATATTCCAGCTGAATTAATTAAAACAAGAGGAATGGCACTAACCAAGGAATTACATAAATTGATAAGTGCTATATGGAAAAAGGAGGATCTTTCAAAGGAATGGAAAACCTCAATAATAGTTCCGATTTGCAAAAAGGGAAACAAATCGGACTGTAATAATTAACACGGAATCTCGTTACTTCCAACATGTTACAAGGTATTGTGTAATATTCTGTTACACGCCTAAGTGTATATCTAGATTTTAAAAAATCGGCATCACCAATGTGGATTTAGAAGAAATAGATCCACGTTGGACTAGATTTTCGCCTTGAGACTAATATTAGAGAAGAAATGGGACTGTACACCAGCTATTCATTGATTTCAAGAAAGCATATGATTCAATCAAAAGGGAAAAGTTATACATTATCCTGATACGATTTGGAAATCCGAAAATACTTGTTCAACTAGATGTGTCTCAGCGACCCCATAAGCAGAGTACGGATAGGTAATAATATGTCAGATAGTTTTGAGATTCGCAACGGATTGAAACAACGCCTTGTCCCCACTACTGTTTAACTTTGCGTTAGAATAGGCGATTTTAAAAATTGAACGGAAAAAAAGGGACTATCATTGAATGGTTTGAATCAACTGTTTGTATACGCGAATGATGTAGATTTATTAGGGGACGATATAGATGCACTACAAAGCAACACCGACGTATTAGTAGAAGCGTGCTATGGGATAGGTCTACAAAATGCATGATAACAAGGCGAAACGCAGGGAATGTAGGAAATAAAAACATAAGAATTAGGGATGAAGTCATAGAGAAAGTAAACAAATTTAAATATTTGGGAGCATGCGTAACAAGCAAAAATGAGATCACGGAAGAAATAGAAAGTCGCTCATTATCGGCAACACATGCTTCTATTTAGTCCAAAAGCTTCTAACTTCGCGATTAATATCAAGGAAATTTAAATTCAAAATGTACAGAACCGTTATTCTGCCGTAAATACTTTATGGTTGCGAAGCTGGAGTACGACCCTAGCAGATGAACATAAATTATGTGTGTTTGAAAGTAATGTTTTGAGAAAGATATACCCGCCAAAACGGGAGGAGGTGAATCGAGAATAGAAGAGACTGCATAATGAAATCCACGTACTGTATGATTTACCAGATGTAAGAGAAATGAAATCACGTCGACTAAGGTGGACAGGTCGTGTAGCTCGGATGGGGAAAAACGAAGATTATATTGTATCCAGGATGGAAAGAGACCGTTGGGAATACCCATACGTCGTTGGGAGGACAATATTAGAAGATATCTTCGACAAATAGGTGTTCGTGATGAAAACTGGTTTGATGTTGTCCAGGACAGAATAAAATGGCGAACGTATGTTACTGCGACGATGAACGTGCGAGTTCCGTAAGCCATAGAGTTAGTTAGTGGTTACCGAGGGTTGGGTTTAGGGGGGTGGTTTCTTGCCTCCCAGTTCTTGAGAGGAAACAGATTAATAAAAAGGATGGTAAAATATGAATCCCTATGTATCCACAATTTTTTAGAATCTGTGACAGGCACAGGGATTCATACTTTACCATCGTTATTTTTATTAATCTGTTACCTCCCAAGAACTGAGAGGCAAAGAACTGCCCCTCTAAACCCAACCCTAGGTTAGCCACTGCTTCTAAAATTTTGGGGGTACAAAGTTGTACCCAATATTCAAAGGTACAATTTTTGCAGTGTGGATGGAGTCCCCCAAGGGAGTGTTCTCGGGTATCATTATTTTAGTTGTTTATCAATGGCCTACCTATATTACTTGAGGACTCTTTACAGACTCCTCAAGTAATATTCTTCTATTTGTTACGACTGTAAATTCTACATATAAATATCCACTCTCCATGATGTCTTAAGCTTTCAGGATGATATATCTAAATCCGTTACCTGGTGCCATACCTGGAATTTGAAGCCAAATCCTCAGAAATATGCAGCCTTTTCTATTTTCTTCAACAGAGACACGATCTTATACTATTAAAGATATGACTGTAAACTCCGCTTCTCTGTCAGATACCTTGGTGTTACTATTTACAGTAAACTTACTTTCTCTGAACGTGTTAATGAAATCACCAGATGTGCTATGCGGAAATAGCTTTGCTTTATCGCTTCGTCAAAAGGGACGAATCAGATTCGCAATCAGTTTGCACTTAGCTTGTTTTACAAGTCTTATGTTTCACCTAGTAGTGAATATTGTTCGCCTATATGGTCAATGACATGCCTCAAGCACCTTTTAAGTTGGACTCAATTCTAAATACCATTATTGGTATTGCTTCTGAACTACGAGCATTCTTCAATGAAGACATAATGAAAAAAGAGGTATGTCAAATCAGTCCTACCTAGTTGCAACATTGGTGATCTCATCTTCTTTCATTAAATTGTTAATGGAAGTATACAGTGCAAAACGCTATTGTCACAAATAAACTTTAGAATGTCTATTCGACCAGCACAAAATGCAAATTCACCTAGAATTTATTTGGTTCAAAGATCACTTATAAACAATATGATTACAAACTATAATTGTATTCCATAGAAATGTGATATTTTTGCCTGTAAGGACATTTTTAGGACTCATATTAACAAATGAATATCTCCTAAACCATTTCACATTCCACTTCCAAACAATCCCTGAAACCTAATCCCCAATAGAGGGTGTAACCCTCAAGTGAATGCTAGCATCGGCTAGCTAAAAAAAATTAACAAATTGTTTTTGTAAATACTTGTCATCTTGCCTTCGTTGCACATATTGTTATTTTTTTCTTACCATTATTCTTGTTGACTTTTGCTAATATTTCAATATAAAATGGCAACTATGTGCTGTATTTGGAACTTATTTGTAAATAATTAAGTATTTAATACATAATTTCATGTAATTACTTACATCTTGCGTGTCCCTTTTGACTCAGGTGGAAGCAATCTTGGGACATGTAAGTTAAATCTGTCTGCTTTCCTCTTCTTGTTACTGTTTCTGGAATTGACGTGTTGGTTGGAAATGGCTGGTACACTACAGTGAAATCGTCTCTTGTGTCATATCTACCACTTTCAGCCTAATTTTTGAGAAGAAAAGAAATAAACTCAATAAATAAATGAAGATGATAATAATTCTACGTTTCATCGGAAAGTTTCAAAGTCGAATTGAACGGCCAGTCATCTTCGTCGAGATTTTTTTTTTACTTAGTTATATCAGGCTACTACCGATATGGTACCTTCAAGTTAGACCCTTCCATCCCAGATCCTCTCATCTCCTATTTTCTAGCCTGAGCCAAAGATTCTTAAATGCCATAAAAACAATTTTAATTAAATTCATGTTAAGTACTTCATCAGTTTTATTTCTTCCAATGCATATACGCGCTGCTTCAACAGGATAACATTGCGTGTATTAAAAATCCCTTACATCAAACTTGAGCATGCAAATTATGGTAAATCTAGAACCGGGACTGCAGAGCTTACCAGAGCAAGCACTTGACATTCATTTGTTAATAAGATTTAACGCACATATCGTGGTTCTTTAGTTATATTGTGTGACAAACCGAAATATTCTAAAGTATTAACATTTAATATTAATATAAAATATGAAAAGAAGATATACATAAGAAAATGTTTAATAAAACGATTTAATTTAACTTGATCAATAATGCAGTAATATGTAAAATCTATTTCTTTCATATGAGACTTTAGGTAACATCGCGGGGCGTCCATAAAATAAATAAGTCATCCATACGAACTCTATGATTACCCTTTTTACAAGTCATTTGAAAGGTAAAGAAATTATTAATGGAATTATTTAATTGGCGTTCTAGATTTTATTAAAAAGTACACCATAAATATATATATTGTTTCTTACTGTTAGTGCATTATTGATTATACACTTGTTATTGAACTGCCCTATAAAAATACATGTTAATGTCAACCGTCTTCATACTTTAACTTACTCCGCACTCCACGGCCAACCCACAGCAACCAGTGGTTCGGGCAAAGGTCGGTACATGGCCATCGTATGCTATTCAGTTAAAAGCTCAATTTTGACCAGGGTATGGTTTGCCTAGTTTCCCGCTGAACCCTTCAATTCAGTTACAAAATTTGAGCCAAACAAACAACGATTAGACAGAGAAGAAAAGCTAAATAAAGTAATTTAACGATTAAAGAAAAGACGTTAAATAAAATTAATGAATCATAATTGTAGAAAGGACACAGCCACTTATGGGTCATCAAATTTAATTATTCGGTATGCAGGGTAATAACGTAACTCACAAACAAATTTTAAGAGTGATAAGTATACCAAAAAAGAAAGTTAATCGGGGCGGGAATATCGCCGCGTTTCGATGCTAGAGACTGTCAAAACTATGGGCAATTAACTATGGAACACCATATTTTTAAAACCATTAAAGAGAGATGTGTTGTGTCACTATGTCCAAAGAATTCAAACTTACTTTATCCAAAAATATATATTCCACAATCATGCAGTAGGTGCGCAAGGAATTTCTTGATGGAAGTAATTCAGGCCAGGAAATTCTTTGGAGTAAATATGAGTACAAATAAGCATCAAACTGACAACTTTATAGCAGGTATAGATTGGCGCCAAGTCGATATCTCATACAAATTCCATTTGCCAAATGAATGTTTTTAATTGTGCGGTTGCATAACAATGAGGAGTAACAATGTCATCAATTCAACGAAAGTTATATTTATTTTTCATCAATGACAGAGAATAAAAACTGTCGGTTTGGTGGCATTGATTAGAGGAAAGTGTCATAAACTGTACCACTTTCAGCACTTTTTTTATTTATACATAAACTATAGAAGATAAGTGAAAAGTAAAGACTATATATTGATTTCGCATGTACGTACCCATTTTCGAAACTCCAGGTGTTATGGTTTAGAAGCTGTAGTGCGAAAAGTGTGGTGTGAAGTGGTACAATTTACCAGGTGTATAAGCTTAAATCCGCTGTTTGCCCATAGATGGCGTTGGTGAGCGTATGAAGCTACCATGGGCACACCAGACCTATTGTGTGGATGAGTTGGAACCCTGGCAACACGAATCAGTGCACATAATCAGCAAGTGCAGACAACACACAGTGTGCCGTTGGTAAGCATGGCTAGTTTTGTGCCAGAAAAAGAACATGTGCTGGCAGCTCTGCTTTTCTGCTTGCATTTGAAAAAATTGGCTGCCGACGCGCATCAAATGCTTGTGGAGGCCTATGGTGACAGTGCTTTATCGGAAACAACGTACCGCGATTGGTTTCGTCGGTTCAAAGACGGCAATTTTCACCTGAGTGACAAGAAGCATGAAAATCGGCCCAAGAAGTTTGAGGACGGACCAACAATTGCAGGCGCTGTTGGACGAGGACGATACCCAATCGCAACAAATGCTTGCCGAGTAATTGGGCGTTACTCAAGCAGTCATTTCCATGCGTCTAAGTGCCATGGGAAAGGTTCAGAAGATCAGAAAATGGGTGCCACATGAATTGACCGATCGGCAGCTGGAGAGACGCCAACACACATGCAAAATGTTGCTCGCCAGACAAAGAAGAAAGTCGTTCCTGCATCGGCTTGTGACGGGCGATGAAAAGTGGATATATTTCACGAATCTGAAACGCCAGAAATCGTGGGTTGATCCCGGCCAACCATCAACATCTTCCTCGAGACGAAATCGCTTCGGACGGAAGACGATGCTGTGTGTTTGGTGGGATCAACAGGGTATCGATAATTTGAGCTGTTACAACCAGGTCAGACTGTCAATGTCCACCGCTACCACCAACAACTGATCAACATGCACCGCGCTCTGTGTGAAAAAATGCCGTAGTATCAACAAAGACATGACAAGCTGATATTCCTCCACGACAACGCCACATCGCGCACGTCAAAAGTGGTCCAAAACTACTTGGAGACACTTAAGTGGGAGGTGCTACCCCATCCCACTTATTCACCAGACCTGGCCCCTACAAACTACCATCTGTTTGCGTCGATGGGCCACGCCCTCACTGAGCATCACTTCGATTCGTATGCACACGTCCGAAAATGGCTTGATGAGAGGTTTGCCTCGAAAGAGCAGGACTTTTTTTGGCGTGGTATCCACAAATTGCCCGAGAAGTGGGCAAAATGTGTAGCTAGCGAGGGAAAGTACTTTGAATAACTTGCCTTGTGCTTTCTATGAACACACCATGTGTTTTGCTGACTACAAAACAGCGGATTTAAGCTTATACACCTGGTAGAAGGTACTACAAATTCGGTACTACCATTATAAACTAGATCGGTAGTAAAAATGAATGTTTGGAAGGAGTAAAAAGAGATGAAAATCATAAGACACTAATGTCATAGATTGTAATACAATACATGAGGTAGTTTTGGCTTAACACAATACATTATTTGAAGCATCATCCACTTCTATTCAGTTCTACATTTACTTTCACGCATTTGGTATGAAACCAGGCGCAACACTTCCAACAATGTTAGTTTCTTCGCATTTAATGCAACACCACCTAGTGGAATTGAATTCAATTTTAAGATTCTTAAGCAGCTTTGCCTCAGGCTGAATGAATGATGATCGTAGAATTAGTGGAATGAATCGAGAAAAACCTGAGGAAACCCACGCACACGATGTTTACCCATCACAAAACCCACATGGAATGGGTCGGCTTCAAACCGGGTGTAACAGAACGATGTACCTGCACCGCATATTGATGATATATTAAGGTTTTAACCGTGCTTATTACCTACGCTTGTGTCGTTTCACAGTTCTCACACCAGGAAGTCCCAAAGATGGCGCGCGTACTTATACTAATTAAGAGCTGAATTCCTCGCCTCGCCTACGGATGGACCTCAAGTAGCTATCAGTTTGTTTAAATTAGAAAAAATGAAGAGAAAATCTCCACTTCCCAATCAACGAACAAGACAAGCAGGTAACGTTTGCAATATTATTTCAGAATATCAAATGCAGAGCTTTTCATGGGCTATTACAAGAAATCGAAGATGAAAAATGTTAATCATAACTTTACCTAACCTAGCTGGGAATCGTTAGCTTGCTAACGAGGAACTTGTGTTTCAATACGCACAGGCGAGAAAAGCAAGTCTACGGCCTCATAGGACCGACGGCATTGTTCAGTGCCGGAGGGTGGAGTTAGTTTGAGAAAAGCAGTTATTGCACAAAGACTGATCATCTCGCTTTTCATTGCTCATTTTTTGGACTGTATATTGCATTATTTTAGCTGTCGCTTCATACGTTCTGGACTTCGGCCCTACGGAATCAAAGAACATCTATTTCTAGTAGGACCCCTTTGGACCCGAAGGGGGATCAGGGGAACTATCCTTGGAGAAGATCAAATAACATCATCTGGCAAACAAGGCAGTGACACCTCATTGTCTCCAAAGTCCAAAGAACTAAGATCCAAATCTCACTCAAGATCTCGCTCACCTCCAGGCAATACTTCTGACGACTCAGTCCCCATCCGCATGGATTTTCAACAGGTTACTACATCATCAAGGAAAAACTCAACTTCTAACCTTACTTCACCTAGTATCTAGTTTTCTTCTGACTAACGCTGATAATAAATTCCAGACACCAAAGCTAGTCTTGCATCAACTTCAGAAATAACTTCCTCGCGCCAATGTCCATGAAATAATCTTTACTAAGAATGGAATCATCATAAAATCAATAGATGAACAGGTCGCTCACAAAATCAGGAACAAAGTATCCTTCGAAATCTTCGGTCCAAAAGCCAACATCCAGTCTCTAAATTCTTCATCAAAGAAACAACCACTACCTCCACGAAAGCCACCAACAATAGTTATCAAAGGAGTTTCGCTTTACTACACTGATGAAGAAATCACTGACGAATTACGCTATGAAGGTTTTTAAATCAAACGCTGTTTCTGCCTACCCTGTGCAACCAGATGTACCCATCTAGTAAGAGTTCTGTCTGATTCTCAAGACATCATTGGCGACCTTCTACTAAATAAAGCATCCATTTTTAGACGTATTCACAGAGTCGAACCATCCAAAACATCGTCTCCTATACGTATCCGTTGCGAACGCTGTCAAGCATACAATCAGCACCAGACAAAGGATTGCCCGGATACACCTATCTGTGGACGTTTTAAAGAAAATCATGCAATTTCTAACTGTACAAATCTTCAGAAACCACCTTCTTGCTATACCTGTAATCAAAATCATCCAACGTACAGCTACAAATGTTAACAACGACTTGCACCACTCCCAGAGAAACCAGAATTGACAGTACAAATCAGAACCACAGACAAATCCACCACACCGGATAACTCTCCGAAACATTAAATCACCATAGAGGATCTCATTTGCTTCACAACAGTAGTACTACAGAATATTCATCCATTCCAACGAAATCACATCCTCAACGAAATCACATCCTCAACCAAATCACTACTGCATCGAAATCCGCTATGCATTCTGGCTCGTATACTCATTTCAACGTCAAATCTCTCGAAAATGTTTCTGACTATGGACCTTAGAATTATGAGCTTAGTATTCACTTTCTTGTTTCTCAATATCAGATCTCTTGAGAAACATAAACTTGCCTTAGAACAGCTTCTTCGAGAAGAACATGTGACAGTTTTCGCAATAAATGAAACTTTTCTTACACGTCGACAATTAATCTGAATATCAAAATACGCATTCATTCGTTCTGACTGTCCACACCGCATAGTGCGAGCCAAAGGAGGTATAGCAACAGGAGACTCTAACAGTACTCCATCTAGAGCTTACTCGCTACCTCCTCACCTTCATCTACCAGAACACACAATTGTCACCATATATACGAAAGGAAGAGCAATTACTTTATGCACTATCTATACCCGTCTCGGTCAAACAATTAATTATGATTTTTTTCAACATATTTAGAATCATTACCGACAGTATCTCATTATGGCCGACATCAATTTTCACAGTAGATCTAATGCTGAAAAACAACAATTTAGACAGTTCGTAAATATCACATTAAATGCTCAACTTCATGATCTACCATCACCATCCAGACCTCATATCAAATCCATCCCCAGATGTAGTCATCAGTTCTATATCCCTGACTATAGCCAATCTCAGAGCACTCCCTCTTTCGGAAGTGATCATGCACCCATTCTGTTAGACATAACAGCACCAAACACCAATAAGCAAGATAAGCCAATCATTAAGCACTTTGACTACACAAATGCAGATTGGACCTCATATCAGAATGAAATAAGTAAATCATTGGAGAACATTACAGAACCACAAACAGAGTAAGATCTGTACGGTATCACTGACCATCTCACCTCTACGATCGATCAAGCTACCAAAAAAAAATATTCCAGTTACCACTTACGACACGACAACCACATAAACCACTAGTACCTATCATTTCAGCATCACTCAGAGCTTTCAGAGACTACATACGCACGAAATCCTGAATCTTTAAGACAGCATAGACGTTCGAACCGAATCAAGACATGTAATCGACTTTCAACACTAAGTCATCCAACAAAGTTCTGGACAAAATTTAACCAACTAACAGGCAAATATCAGTAAATATCCTCTCATATCCAATGACCAAGACTACTGACCAAGACAAAACCGCTTTCGCCGCAGATTTCTTCCAAACTATCTTCACACCAACCATCACTCCGTACCGCACCGCACTTCACCATAAAATTGAACAACTCTACACGAATCAACCGCCTTACAACCAAGCACTTAGCACCACCTCGAAGACACACTTCTTACATCACCCATCACAGCTAACGATATCCAATCAGTCATTCATTCCAATAGAAATGCAGCTCCTGGATTTGACAGTATAACCTACAAGCTTATCAAATCATCTCCTCACGTTGTTCACACATTATTAGCAACCGTGTACAATCTTATACTGCAAACGACCCTCAGCACTGCAAAGTCTCAAAGATACTTCTTTTCATAAAACTTAACAAACCACCTAGCAATCTTTCGTCTCATCACCCTATCCAATTAACATCCTGTTTCAGTAAAATCTTCGAAAAAATCCTTGTCCGCTACCTTCATGAACATCTCAATGAACACCAGCTAGTACCCATTCATCAAGAAGGTTTTCGTCCTCAAATAAGCACGCTGGATCAACTTCGTCGAATATCAAATGCCATTACCTATCAATACAATACTTCTAAACTTTCCTACTTACTGCATTTTGATCTGAAGAAAGCTTTCGATCGAGTTTGCCACGCTGGTTTAATCTAAAAGCTTCATTCCTTTAATCTTCCTGGCTCTTATATTCGTCTCATTTCTCCTTCTTATCAGCAAGACTCACGTACATCAACATCAACTCTACTTTTTCTCATGCTATCTTTCGCCATTGTGGTGCTTCTCAAGCTTCTGTAATTTCACCGTTATTATATATCATGTATGTTTCAGACATGCCTCAACTTCCGTCACAAATATCGCAATATTAATATGCTGATAACACAGCCTTCTTCACTACTGGAAACACTATTCATGCAATAGACACAAGTTTAAAACCTTCACAAACGGCGTACAAAGTGGAAACTGACTATAAACGCCCAGAAAACTCAAGCCCTCATCATTCTTCCATTTCGTTGCCACCCTCGTGTCCACAGCAACCCTAATCTGTTTCATATCACTGTCAACGAAATTCCTGTCCAACATCATCCACAGGCCACACATTTAGGGCTCATACTCGATTCTAAACTAACTTTCAAACCACATATGCACAAAATTCATACACAAGCTACTAAACGTCTCAATTCACTTCTCAAATGATTGGTTGGTACCTCCAGGGGCTTACATACTCCGACAGTCATCAAAACTTACAATTTTCATCCGCTCTGCGCTAACATATGGACACACCAGTTGGATTGCTGCTCCAAATTATTTATATGAACGCCTTTCCATTTCCAAAAGACACGCTCTGAGATTGGCCAACAGAATAAAACTTCCTTCACCAACAGCCGACTTATACCAACGTATGGACTTTCTTAGAGTTACAGAATATCTTGAAAAACTCCGCACAAAATACGGCACAAAGGCAATAGCAGAGGAAACCCCACTATTTCTTGTTACCTTCTGACAAGACGCCATCTACGACTCACCTCCGAAATATACATATTTTTTTCATTACTGCACTAACTCACCATTTTCTCTCATAGCCTTGACGATAACGACCCTCTTCAACAAGAACTAGTCATGTATCGCCCAAACCATCTATCACCGCACGTTTGCCCACCACAGCACTACTGTTTTCAACTTTCTCTAACAAGGGCTCATCTGTGTTACATCAGCTTCGAGTTTTCCGGAAGCAGAAGCATTTGTGTTTTTAATTACCAAGCTGTGTTTGTCTTGTCTGAGTGCGCATATCATACATTTATCACCTCACCCATTACAAAACATTTATATCATGTAAATATGTAATTCACAATATATACCTCTCTTTCATATTACTTATTATTATATTGAACTACTTTTTTCCTCACATTTTCTTTTTCAAATATCCTTTTTGTATATATTTTTTCTAATTGTCTCGTTTAACTGAATATCTACATGTTCTGACATTATATGGTGTTCCCAGTAGCACATTCACGTTGGCCGCTCATAGGACCCATATCGCCCAACATCGTTAATGTGGGCGGGGGAGCGATCTGCTTAAACCCACGTCGATCGATGTGGGATCGACATCGACTATCGGTATCACTAATTTACCTATTTTCTAAAACTATAGTAAGTATTGTGTAAAGAATACATCGATTTTCTACAAAACTTTTTGTTCATAATGAATACATTAAAAGTAAAAAAATAGAGCATTCTTCATGGAAATATATCGATCTATATTGGTAACCGTTATCTGTATTGATCAATGTCGGTCCATATGCGCAAATCGATGTTTATTCAAGCGATGCTATATCCGTCTGGTGATAAAATATGAAACTTCATGTTGTAGTCAACACGCGGCCAGCCATTTTTGGTGACAAAGAAGTTGTTCAACTTGTTCATCGTTGAAGCATGTTAAAGTGTAGAAATAACGTCCTTCCACGGAAAGGACATAAACAAATAAAGTGTTAAAGTTGATTGTGTTCTTCCCACGGATTCTTTGATCACTGTAAGTACATAGACAAACCAACAAGATTTATAGTAATATTTATTATGTTGGTTATCGTACACCGCCAGAACAGGGAGACATTTAACACTGTTGTTTCGTTTGTACGGTAGAAAGTAGCGTATTTTCTCGAGGCCGTGTGATTGTTAAGAGAGGTTCCCTTTAGTAGGAGGATAAGTTAATGTTATATTAATTTAAAATTGTTTTTCACATCGTTTCCTTCAATTGAAGCTGTTTTGTTGTAATCATGGTATTGTACTCTTAACTTCTTGGCAGAAACATGTAAAAAAAGAAAAAAATTAAAAGCGAAAGAGACCTGAAATGATTACAGTGGAGCGGCACTACAAATTTTAGCATGAATGGAACATCGAAAATAACATTATTTTCCAAACTAGCAGTGGTCAACACATTTTACAATCCATTAGCACAACGAAGTGATGTAATTTTAGCTACAGAAAATAGTATTATTTACATAAGTATTACCTTTATTTTACAATTTTTAATGTGTTTTACTATTTCTTGTTGGTTTATCTATGTTAGTGATCCTATATCAAAAGAGGGATTCATTTTAAAAATAGTAAAAAATATCAGAATTACACAGTGTCAATGACCGACATTGAGCGATGTTGATACCCGATATTGAGCAATGTCGATGATCGATGTCGAACGATGCCTATGTTCGATGCCGAACGACATCGTTGAAATATGTTGGCCAAGATGTTTGCCACCCAATATGAGGCCCATGTCGTTGAACGATATCGATCCATGTCGTAAAATCCAATACGCCCATATCGGCCGACGTGGATGTGCTACTTGCGTTGTTGTTTGTTGTCATACAGCACAGGAATGACCAACATCAGAGATGCCATTCGAAACTAGGTACCAGAAGATACCAAGAAGCTAGCCATAAAAATGAAATATGAAATTAATGACTAACAAGGAACATAAACTTAATGATCCAAGCCGATTTCGATCAAATTTGGCAGGTAGAAACTGGACGTGAAATAAGTGAAGACGGGTTTTCTCGTTTCTGCGGATAAACGGTTTGAAGGGGGAAAAGCCCGCCCGAAAATTTTCCAGACGCCCCTGAAAACGACATAAGGAAGATCCCTCCCACATCTTCAATCCCCACACACATACATCAATGGGCAAGCTAGGCTGGGGCACGCGGTCACCCTATGGACCAGCTGCATCTGACAATTATTTCTGTTGTACCACGGACGGTTCAAGAGGAGAGTTAGAGTACGCACTACGCAGAGTGAGCGATGAATGCGTACTGGCAGCTCAAGCTCTCACGGAATACAGTAATTACAACGATCTGCAGCATAGCTGTGCATCCTGCACTACAAACTGCGTCTATGTTCTTTCCCTCTCATCTGTCTATACGTATTTCAATTCCTTCCTTCTTCCTACCTGCAGCCACATTTCTCCGGCGAGGGTTCATCCGTCCAAGAACTGTATTCCTGCACAAACTACAAACTATGTGGTCGCTTATTTGATGTGTATTGTTTATCTACACACTTTCATTCCAATCGTGCATGTATCTGTTGTGTACCCTCTGTATCCATGGATATTTTGGATTTCATTGATAACATGGTTGGGGGAGACTCTGCCCACCTTAACGTGTTTTTCCGCAGAAAAACAGAAACACATATTCACTTATTTTCCCTCTACTATTCATATGCAACGCTTGGTCGGAATAACTATCTTCCTTATGTCGATTTCAGGGGCGTCTAGAAAAATTGCCGGGGAGGCTTTCCTTCCCCCTTCAAACCGTTTCTCCGCAGAAACGAAGAAAACGATCTTCACTTATTTCACGTCTAGTTTCTACCTGCCAAATTTGATCGAAATCGGCTTGGATCACTAAATTGATGTTCCTCGTAAGTTAATATTTATGAATTAAGATAACCCAAATTCCCAATTTGCTTATCTTAATAAAATAAAAAAAAACTCCAAAGTAACTGCCCTCCCTAAAGAAAGGGTGTACCCCTTTGAATGCCGGTAAACAATAAAAAAAATATTAATAATTTACCAATTCCTTTTCTACTTTTTGGTATCCAAAAATGATGTTTTGGATATCATCTCGAAGCATTTCTCCTTTCCGGCTGAAAATGCAACCACATTCAAACCAATGCATCATCTGACATCTAAGTGGCTTCCCTTTTATTCTTGCAAGTAGGAAATGATCTAGAAAACAAAAAAGACAAAGAATAGTTTAATTCGCACTTTTCTTGTTCTTTTTTAACTTGCCTATAGATAATATATTCAATATTACACTAGCACCTAACAATTTTGCAAATTAGTGGTACATTAATTTTAGTTCTAACACTTCCAGAATTTCTGCGAATACACCAGAGACTATATTTTGCTTATGGTGATGTAGATCTCAGAGAACATATTACAGGGCATTTACACTGTCTGGCGCTAATTAACTGTTCTCAAATAAGTTTTTATGATATCGTTGAACAAACGTGACATCAGGCTGGTATTACATTATTTTAAAATACTGTATAGTGCTATTGCTGCAGTCAGGATATGCATGGTGTTCAAAAGGTTAGAGCAGTGCACCCACTCATGGCACACAAATGGTTCCAGCGCTTTTAATTTGCTGTTGCCAGCGTGAAAAAACGCCGACATCAAGTCACTCGTTGACCATCAAGGACAGATTTCCTGCTTAACTTTCTTAAGCGTTGTCAATAGAAAATTGACATTTCCTAGTCCAATATAGTTAGCCACTTTCATCACTTAGGTTTCATGCTCAGACGCCCTCAAATGGTAGCCCATGATCTTACACCAAAGAAGGCTGGGGAGTGAGTCACGCTACGCTGACAATTGTTGGATAATCATATAATTTACCGTTTGGGCGGCAAATCTTCACTAAGGACGAAGAACTTATATTTTTTTCAATTGCTTATTTTTGCTTCAACCAGACAGTAGTTCAGAGAGCTATCCAACAAAAAAAAGTGATGCCTTACATTTGATTCAGAAAATTGGGAGCTAATATCTGATAGTCTAGCCATAGACTCTAGACAGATCAAGTAGAGGCAGTTCCATGTTGCTATTTACCAAAAGTATCCAGCACTGTTCAACAGAAAGAGAACTCTTCTTCAAGAGAGCAACACGAGTGATGTATCTAAAGTCGTCCATCAAAAACCTTCAACAGTTTGCAAGGAATCGAACTGCTATGGCACCCATCACATGGCCTAAACTTTTCACATTCGGATTACCACAATCTATGGTACATTTCTTCAAGTGTGGGCAATTAAATTAAGGAAGTAATGAACAAGTTCCATAACTTTTACCTTGAAAACGGTGAGGCGTCTGATTATGATACTAATGTCTCATTATGGTTATAGTTGAGCCTGACAGAAAAGTATGCAACATATAGGTTAAGAAACTTTAAGAGTGGTTTGGGAATAACATCATAATTTCATGCATAGAGGGAAGACCTAATATGATAACATTCGAGAAAACTAAACTATTATTTTGCTTTTTCTTAATTCTGTTAGTCAGTAAATTGTCGTAACAGTAAATAATAATAATAGTCTTGTGACGTAACACTTTCACTTGAAGATAGTGTGTACTCCTTTTTCTCAGAGAAGAGGAGGCGCCAGGCGGAAAAACAAGATTACTGTACATGAGAATATAACATATTTATTTCACACGCATGCACAACATGATCACATGTGCTGTAATTATTGCAGATGCGAAAAAATCAGGCTGTTCCACGACGTACCACTGAGTCAGGTCATTAGGTAGGTATTTAGGTTAAATAAAAATTAAAGAACAATTAAAGTAAGCAACTTAACAGCATGAATACGAAGCGAAGGTTAATGTCATTCACAGGGTAGGTTATCGCTTTTGATGATCATATTATTACTGCTCCTACTTCTCCTCTTTGAACTACTACTACTACTACTTAAGAGTATATTCCCAATCCCGTGATCTAACGGTTAAGATCATTGGACTTTTTATCGGTACTGCAGAGACTCAGTTTGATCCCTGTTATCCCAATAATTTGGTATAAGTGCACTCTCATGAAATTCCTTTTTGCTGCTCTGTCGCAGTTCATGTTTGTCGTCTTAACTCTTTTTAGAAGCATGGGCAGCAACACGACATAGTATACGTAGTTGATTTCATTGCAGGTAAAATTAACGAAATCCCCACTCACAATTTGGAAGGTTCCTAGTAAGAAGTGAGGGATTGCATTTTAGACTCATATGAATGTTAAGTCACATTAACTTGAAACCAGCCTAAAAGGGGTGAAAGAAAAGTTCAAATGTGTTACCAACATCCACAACATTTTGCAGATTTTCCTCATTGTAAAATCTTTCGTATCTTTCTTTACTGAATATTACGCATCCATTACTGATTTTGTTAACGACGTGATAGTTAGCTCAGATGCGAATCAGTAAGACTTGTTAGCAACAGCAACCCTGGAACAGATGAGGTCCACCCTTAGCCATGAACGTATAGACCGAGCTTAAAGCTTTTGTTTAGTATTCATGTGTTGTAAATATGTTCAAGATTTTACTTATTTTTATTATTATTCATTTTTGCAATTTAGTAAATTTGAGAGTTGCCAACACTTTTTCCTTGTATGTTAGTGTGTGTGTGAGAAGCATAGCCGCCACGTGCAAAATAGCTCGCCAGACAGGCGAAATATTTTTTTGATTCGTAAAACAAAGCATGTGTAACTGACATGTAACTTACAAACAATCATGAACAAAGTGTGTGTTACTGACATGTAATACAGGCAATCATGGAACAAAGTGTTTCTGTTATTTATACAAGCAACCATACAAGCTCAGGACATGATGAGCACTAGTGTGTCACTCATTACCAAATGCGTTGTACACAACAACGAATCATTATGCATTTGTAACAACAGCGTATGTGATATTGGCAGCCATGCCTATCTGTTAGTGATTGTATATAACTGCTTTCGAATATATATTATATATATATGCCATTTTAAGTGTGTTTCATCATATCATAAATTCAGTCATTTGCATCAGCACCCACTGGAAAACAGTTCGTTCATCCAGAATTGGTCCTCCGTTTTGTTTGGTCTCCATCCACTCGTTCAAGTAAACACTTTGTCAGCGTAGATTTTGAGACAGGTTTACATCATGTTCATTTCAACCAGGTTTTTATTTCATTAGTCATCACTATCATAACAACTGTTTCACATGTTAGAAAACTACCTTCAAAGCACACAGCAATGATAATCTATGGTTCTATTTCCAACTTTATTCCTGTTCTCTCTGGGGTTCCTCAAGGAACTGCTCTAGA
This sequence comes from Lepisma saccharinum, assembly GCA_022664845.1. Lineage (NCBI taxonomy): Eukaryota > Metazoa > Arthropoda > Insecta > Zygentoma > Lepismatidae > Lepisma > Lepisma saccharinum. Next base: position 39,971 of record JAGDQP010000542.1, on the reverse strand, counting down.
GCATGACCTGCCTAGTTCTTTTACCGACGACTGTAAATTTTACAGACAAATATCCACTCCGCACGATGAATTAACTCAACTCCCAGGAGGGCACCTTTGAACGATAGTATCCCAGTCCTTGTCCTTCCGTAAAGGTGAAAAGTACGGTACGTCATTTTCTTCGTAACAAGAGTATGATTATGTACGCCTGGTTTATCTCTTTAAACAAAGTCTCAGCGTGAAGAAATAAAATTAAATATCGACCACGTTCATCGAATTCCACCTACTTGATACCTTGAGTCACAAGTCGCACCAACCAAGTAAATTTTGTATTATACAAAAACGCACAATATATTCACCAGCAATAATATTGATAAGCAGCTAAGGAAACAAGTAGGATTGAAGAAAATATTTCACCTCACAAGAGCGGAAAGAGGGACCACGATTTTAAATCAGATTTTCATCGAAGAAAATATGAACAAATTTCATTAGAAAATAAACCAGTTCTATTGTATCTCTTTTGGATCAGAATGTACTCTTGTCTGGATGAATTTCTATCTATTGAGATGAAATATTCATCTTTTGAACGCCCTACTTCCCGACAAGGAATCCAATGTTCTATCCCTTATGATAGCCGGGCAACTGCGGGAGAACGCTTCGAAAGGGGTCTCTTTGGTCCCCTTCAGCTATATATGATGGCCACTTAGAACGTTTCGAGACTGCTCTCGTATATTGAAAACAAACAGGCCTGCACCTTCTTAATGTTTTGTAGTTGTAGATCAATACGTGTGTATGTATTTGTTTCGGAAAGGGCCCAAACCTGTCCATTAATTGTCTTCCTGTACAAGTCACCAACTGCCCCCCTGTATGATACCAGAACAAAGTTAGCGATGGAATTTAAGGAGGAGTATTGACTTGTATCAAAGTCTGCGTTCGCGTCCAGAAGACCTCCACAGAAACGCATGTAATGATAAAAGCAGACTATGTGGAAAATGTCTTATCCAGTGCTACAGTTTTTGAGAGGCATAAGAAATTTAAGGATTTAAGTCCGTGTTCATAGGAAGCGCAAGTAAAAACAGTGCCGAGAAGGTGATGAACTTGGTGTTATTTGATAAGAAAGGCATTACGGATGGCCATGTCGTTCCACAGGGGCGACCTGTCACGCGTGAATAATATTAGCAAGTTCTCAGGGATCCCCAAAGGAGAACATTGGCTCAGAATCGTTGGCAGTGTGCAACAACGGGCTGAATGTTGCACCAGGTCAATGCTCCAGCTCACTATGCTCAGGTTACTCAACAGATTATCGATGAGTTATGGATTTAGATCATGAATCCACTCTCCCTACTCGCCTCATCTCGCCCCCTGTGATTTTTATATATTCCTTGAAGTTAAAGAGAAGCTTCGTAAACTGAGATTTATTTGCTTATGATGATCTTAACATTCCTGTGATGGGTATGCTGAACAGACTGTAAAAAAATGGGGTCCGAAATAGTATTTAGAAAATGGGGACAAGTGTGTTCAGTCTCGAAACTTTTTGAACACCCCTCGTACTGTACTTGAGAACAACGTTCTTAGACTTCTTGTACATGTCTGACTCCTGACGTCTTCTTGTCTATTTTTTGCTATTTAGAAAAGAAAGTTATTAGGTTTTCTGTTGTCATTTTAACTAAACGCTATTAACTTCACAATAGGACTTCCTCTTTCGAAAAAATCTTCGGCATCTCATCTAAAATGAACACATTTTTTATCCAAAGAGAGATCATTTCGTTTAAAACTAATATTTCTGATTGAAATTTAATAATTTTCGATTAAGACACTTTCTCATCGAAAAAAGAGTTAAAATTTTCGTTCTTCTTATTTAGTTGTGTTGGGAATTCCTTGGGTGAGGTAAGTGACTACGAAGTGATGCTGAGAATGGACGAGGAAAAGCCTGCTTAGTAGAATCTTATAAACATCTGGTGAAGAGACATTTTAATCAGGTATCTCTTGAGACACGAGTGGTTGGTTAAGACAATTGCTCAAGAATCTGTAGAGGAAAGGAATACTACTGACAAAATGGGGTTCAATTACGTCGATCGCACATGGATCACCTACCCTACCTACTCTCCACTAAAAAGACTTGTTGAATATTGTTTATTCCATGGCATAATTTCGTTGGTGAAACTGAGGTACAAAGTATTGACAATATACATACAATTTGCTTGTGTTGTAGGTAGAGTAATGAAAACTACAATTAAACCTACCACCATTGTACGTATATATACTCATTTTGCTTTCGGTCTTGCAAGAACCCTACGAAAACAAAAACGCTCATAAATGATGTTAAATACAGAATAAAGTAAACTGTATTTATTGTAAAATAGAATGTCGTACCTCTTACCGGGAACAGACATGAGGTTGATAAGCGTTCTAGGCATCTTCTGATGTAAGTAGTCTATAACTTCCTGAAGCCGCTTCCTGTGTTTCTGCACTGCTGTACTCATACTGTTTTCATAACAGATGTTGGTGCAGATGTCATTATTTCCAGACAGTATCGTTATAAGCTAAGATAAAATAGAAAACAGTAGAGATATTGGTTAAATGTTTAAGGATACAAATAATATGTGTACAATAAACTACGCATCAAAATACGAAAATAACAGCCGACCTGATAGTCGTGTGGGTTAAGGTGCTAAGCCAGTGACTCGAAGGTCCCGCGTTCGAATCTTGGTTGGTACATGGATGTTTGTGAATTTTAAATACTTAGCAGCTAATGGACTCGGGATTACTAAAATTGTCCCAAAATACAAAACTTAGCTAATTTTACGAAAAAAAAGAGAAAACAAAAAGATTTGAAGCAATAAACTAATATTTTCTTTCTGAATATTTTAATAAAAACACACCGTTTATAGAAAAATGTTTATTTGTTTAGAATATTTCGTCCCACTCGCTGGAGCTTCCTCAGCTGTGAACTACTTTACCTAGAATGGCTTAATCATATTCAATGCAGTGGTAGTAATATTCTCAAAAGTAAATAGTTTTCTATAAACGTCGTGTTTTATTATAAAAATTCCGGAAGATAAGGTGAACACCCTAACCCACATAGCACAGGATATCCCAGGGATATCCCTTTCAGATCCACAATATGCGTACAATGTCCCAGAATACTTGGGATCAATTAAGGATATTCCTAGGACATACTTTTCAGAATATTAAACGAATATTCCAGCTCGAAGTTTCAGGAAGATTCGTGGAATATTCTGAGAATATCCCCAGAGAAAAATTGTCGTCCACATATTCGTTGAATATACTTGGGATATGCGCTCATCCCGGACATTCAGATATGCGTAGAATATTATACGCATGCACTGAGAATATCTGAGAATATCCTTGGGATATTCCATTATTCTCACAGGAATATTCGTAGTATATTCCTAGAATGTACCTGTCCTGTATGGGACACTTTATTAAGTAATCATGTAATTTAATTTATTCAGTGCTATGAACAGCTGAAAGGTCAATACATGTTAGAATACAAATTAATTAAGTTATACACATGATATACGAGACAAGCAACAAAAGTGAACTGTAATACAATAGATATATGAAACAAGGAGAACATACAAGTAAACTAATCAAATAAGTAATACATGAAACAAATAAGAAATACAAGTAAACCTTATAAACTAATACAAAATATTATAAAAATAAATTAGAAGGACTCAAAATTAGAAATAATAATCAAAATAAATAGTAGTCATAATAGTGCTAAACTAGTGTAGTCTCAATATCACTGACTTTGTCTTGAGAGGAATCGCCCGTGTCCTCAAAATTTTCAACTTGCTGCACGTACAGTCGTAGTAACATTGGTCCTACGTAGTACCAAATAGGCATGTCGAGCGAGCAGTTTAAAGACAATCAGGACATGTTTTTGTCAGTGTTCGATTTGTTATAAATTACGAAGGTGGGATCCTAAAGCTAGAGGTGTTGGTAAGTTTCAACCTACTATCTATTTCGGTAGAAATACAAAGATTGTATCCCTGGTTGGGTAGAAGTCGTCTTTAACCCAGTGCTCGGTTAAACTTGATTTCTCTACATTAAAAAGGCTTGGTGGAAGTTGGACAATAATTGTTAAACATTCTAGGTTAGGTTAGGTAAGCGTTTAGGATTAAGTGTCACTGTTTAAATGTCCGTATGATAGCAGAAGGTTTAGGGATTCCGAAAATGTAACTTCATGAAATTGTAGCTGAACATTTGCAAATGCGCAAGTTGTGCGCAAAACAAGTGTCGAAAATTTTGAACCCTGTTCAAGTGGAGACCTGAATGACTGTTTTTGCCTAATTGTCGCAACGAGTCAAACGTAAGCGAAACTTTCTATCGCAAGTTATTGCTGGAGATGAAACGTGTATGTTTCAATATGCACCAGAAACAAAATGGCAAAGCTCAGAGTTTCACACCAGTGAATCTCCCCGTCCGAAGAAGGCGGCGCGGGTGCCGAAATCCAAAGTGAAATCCATGTTGATCGTTTTCCATGACTGCAAGGGGGGAATTGCCGATAAATTCAAATTTCTACGTGAAAATCCTCCAGAGTCTGCAACAACGTGTCCTGCGCTTGCGTCCAGAGATCGTATCATCATAGGTTCATCACCACGACAACGCTCCGTCGCACACGTCACTCGCTGTCAGAGAGTTTCTGACCGGAAAAGGGATAACCACGCTTCCCCAGCCACCATACAGCTCCGACTTCTCTCCGTGAGACTTCTTTCTGTTTCCCAAGATGTAAAGCGCGTTGTAAGGACACCGATACGACACCATGGAAGACGTCCAAAGGGTCGCGACGAAGGTGCTCAACAGGATTCCAGAAAAAGAGTTCCAAGACGCCTACAAACATTAGGAAAATCATTGGACTCCCTGTGTTGATGTCTAAGATTTTTAGTTTGAAGATTTTATCAATTTTTTAAACTTAATCTCCTTGCTTCCAGGACAGACCTTATGTATTAGCAAGTGTCCCATACGTCTCAAGAGCGTCTAATTACAAACGCAGCCAATTAAATACAAGAAAGTTTTCACGCAATCGCAGTGTTGCACGTGACATGAATTAGCGGTCGTGGGTGGGCATGCACATGGAGAGGATAAGACACAATAAAAGCACATGTTTGTATTGAAACATATCAAGTAAGTCAGATTTAAGAAAACATTTTCATTGTCCTATCATTTTGTCATTTGTAAAAAAAAAAAAAAAAAAAAAAAACTAGAATTCTTTTTTACTTTAAATTCTATGCTTAGAACTTGATTATTCTGTATAAGCTTATGATTGTAATTGTGGTGTTTGCACAATCCAATGGCATTTCTTACAAACTTCCTACTGACAATTGGCTGTGTTCGATAGTTGTACGGATCTTAACAGATAAGTTGAAACCTACCTTTCTTATTTAGCTTCGAAAGTAGCTCTCGCTATACCCACCCTGACAGATGGCTTACTTGTTGTTTTTCTCAGAGACTCTGAGACGAGTTGATACACACATACGAGTTCATGGCCAAACATATGAGCAAAACAATCCTTACAGGAAAAATAAGAAAGTTAGCCGGGAATACTGCTAGAACGAAACCAGAATCATAGAACGCTGGTACACTTATATCACTACGCTCAAAAAAAAAAATATTGGTGTTTATTGCCACCCCAAAAGGAGTAATAGAACACCTCTACCTCTACACCAATTCCAATGCTGGGTAACACCAATTCTAGTGTTGGTTAACACCATCCGGGGTGTCCAACACAGTTTCTGGTGTTGACAAACCCCTCTACCGGTATTCAGAAACACCGTTCGGAGTGTTAAAGTGCACCGCTAGAAGTGTTAGGGAACACCTTCAATGGTGTTTATTAACACTCCTGTCAGTGTTTCTGAATACCGGTAGAGGTGTTTGTCAACACCAGAAACGCTGTTGAACACCCCGGATGGTGTTAACGAACATTAGAATTGGTGTTACCCAGCACTGGAATTGGTATAGAGGTAGAGGTGTTCTATTACTCCTTTTGGGGTGGCAATAAACACCAATATTTTTTTTAGTGTACAAAAAGAAAGAGAGGAAAACTATTTTTTTTTTTTTTACATATACAAAGAAAGAGAGAATCCAACATGCTGGTATGAACAAGAAGGGTCGAGCTCCAGGTCTCACATTACAATGAAATAAACGATAAATATTAAATTATCGTACAAGTTTGTATTGATAAAATGGCATCAAGGTATGTATTATACCTGGAAAATCTATAAAACTTTAAATATCAAATGGCTATTATTTTTAAAATTTACGAAAAATAGTTTTAAAAAAATCATTTTTTGGGCTAATTCAAAGGCATGTGCTCGATCGGAAGATATTGTGTAATTTTAACTTTTTTTTTTCTTGTCAGTACGAGTTGCAATTTTTCCGTACTATAACACGCCTAAAATATTAAGGTAGTTATTTCCTAAAATATTATAAAAAAAACAACAACATATTTTTCATATTTCGGAATATTTAGACGTTATGCACGACCGGAAGATATCAGTTTTTTTTTTTTTTCATTTTTCTTATGAATGCCAATCGCAACTTTTGCGCACTATAGCAATTCGAAAATAGGAATTTTAATTTTTTCCAACCACCCTAATGCACATATCTTCGAACTTAATGGTGATTTTGAGACGGAATCAACGCTACATGGAATAATTTGGTTCTTTTGACAACCACTATTCCTAATTTCTACTAAAAGCTTTTTTTAAAGACCTTAATTTTGTGATTGCAATGGCGTCTTTTTTAACACTCTATTTTAAATAGTTCTCGAGTTAAGAGCGTTTTAGTAAACTGCGCTCCCCATTACATTGCACCCTTCCCTCAATAATCAGTAATGAAATTGCGTTTGGCTTTCCATGCATGCTCAACCCCCCTTAGATCCCGGCGTAGGAAGCACATTATAAATTTAAGTATTGGTTCTTCTTATTTTGTTCTTCATTATTGTAAATTATTCATTTTATTGGTTGCTTTTAATTTGGGTTATTCGTTATTCATCAATTATTAATCTTATATGCCGTATAATATTGAAGATAACAATGATATGCAATCATATCTTCAAAATGCGTACATTTTAGCGTACAAAAATTGCTAAGTTTATTAATTTAGGTACAATTTACAGCGATACCCTGGCTTACAGCGTACATTGTCCCGATTTGATATTGTGGTTCTAAAACTTGTATTTTGTTAGACCCCGTTTCTTATAAACTATTGGGTATCTTTCAGTTGTATTAATTGGAGCAAAGCACCATGGGATCAGGAAACTGGTTGAAATAGTTCTTCTGCGGACCAAAAGACGATAATCCATACAGGACTGCTTCGACCCTAGTCGGCAAAACTTTTGATGATTTAGACTGCAATACTGCTCTTCCAGTGGCGTATTCAGGATTCACAGCTTGGACTACCACTTCCCAAAGTAGAAAGAGGGTACGGAGGTCACAATTGATGATGATGATGATAGGTGTTCTGGACTCCCTTTCATGTAAATTAATATTCTTTGTGAAGATTAAACTATTTGTTCATAAGCTTAGACTGCGTTGGTAGCCTAGATAGTCCACAGGATACGCTCCTGTCCTCTTCTCGTTCCGTCTAATGTTGTTCAATTTTGTTACACACTGACTAGTGTCATACTGGTAAGTTGCCTGAAAATTTTAATAGAGGATGGCATCCTTTGACGTTTGTCGCACATATTTGAATTTGACTCTTATTTATGGCCTTTAGGCATCTAAAGATCAGTTCGGGATAGGGAGAGGGGAAAAAATTCAGGAAGGTGACGGCCAGAGCCTATGTTGAAGGTACCATCCCAGCATCTGACTGGTGTGACCGGGGAAACCCTCTGGAAAAAAACTCAGTCAGGATGTTCGGTAGCTGGGATCGAACCCACGACCTCCCTAATGGTAAGCCAACGCTCTACCACTGAGCCACGGCCGCTCGGTCATCCTGATGCAAGGGAGTGTGACTGTCAGATTGTCTTATCGGAAGTCCCCTGGGTGTTCTACATTTATATTCCTTTCGTGTACATGGACGGAGTAGCCAGAACGGTCGCAAGATCTTAACCTTCTAAGTTTTTATATGTGGGAATACGTGGAGTAAAACGAATCATGGCAACTGTTGTGTCTCTTACATCGGATGTGCTCGATCATGCATGATAAGAGAAAGAATGTCGTCTTGATGTCTGCAAGGCAATCATACAATCTCTCATTGAATTATATTCGAAATGTAACAATGTTTCTCTTGATTTTACCATGCTCCTGTTATAATAAGTTCCACAACAGCGATTGTTTGGTAGGCCCCACCATTAAACTGCGAATACAGTGAGTATACAACTGGTTATCAGTGTGACTTATTAAAGCTGTAGGCTCCGTCTTTAGAACACTGGTATCCTCTCCGTCCAGTCGAATGCAATTGCATAATACTTACCAACCATACTGTTTTCGTAAACAAAGAGTTCATATAGCTCATGAACATTCAGGCCTTGGGCGGAGCAGTTACTTCTATAATTAACAAATTTAATGCATAAGTCCAACTATTTGTGTACATTAAACGCATTTCTTACTTTTTTTAAAAAAATAATTATTAATTGGAAATTTTAATTACCTTCCAATGTTTCTTAATATCTATTTTCGGATGACTTTTCATCCTGTTATACAAAGCCTTCGCTTGTGGCAACAAATCATCGTCGCCGGCGCCTCCAAAAGCAACGTTCAACTGTGCACTAGGGTTGTACCAGTAGGAGTCCCGTAAAGAGTAGCCGAACAGCTTCTGGTTGAACTCTTTTAGTATGTTAGGCAACGTTATGAATTGTCTCCACGTCCCTTGACCGCCTTTTGAAATCAGCAAATAAATAAATAAATTTATTTTAGCCTATTAATTTTTTATATTTATACACAACAACAAAAAATACAATAAATAAACTAAAGGTTAAGTAAGAACAACCAAGAATTAAAAAAAAAATATTCATAAAACCGTAAAATTTTAACGGAAGAGGTACTTTATGCAACTTGTATCAAAATAGAATAAAAACACCGTTAAAATTACAGACAAAGGCAGGGATTATATAAAAAAGGTTGTGCTGTCTTCGAAGTAAGCAGAGGTCTTGTAATATTCAAAATACTGATTTTTCGGTCAAGATCATGGAACAACTGAATTACATTTTCCCGTTAGAACCTGAAATATACCAAATTTTAATTGCATCCATTTTGCTTAAATAAAAAAAAATATGTATTTTCAATTGTAACAAATCATATTCTTGACAGTTATACATCTCAATACTATACAATGTAAACATATCTCTTATGATACTTTCCCTACGACTTTAGTGTTATACTATTATTGTTCGGTAAAATATGAAATATGTGGAATAGAATAAGGTTTATGTACCGGTAGTTAACTAAATTTAACCACCAATGTTATTCATGGTCAATTTTCTGAAAAAACTAGCTTCTCGACCTATAGATACTAAAACACGCTTGCCTCCTTTTTTGAGTCTTCTGCTGCAGTAGAATTTAATTTACTGTCTTTGTATAAGTACCACTGAAATTTTAAGATGATTTATGAATGCAGAAAACACTCAACTCTAGCTATACAGTGAACAACATTGATTCCAGACGGATTATTACATTCCGCAGTGTATCTAAAGTAGAGACAAATAAAAGACTAATCTGAATAAAACACATATTAATAATGGAAAGGAAGTAACTCTGAAGAAGAAAGATATTAATAATGGAAATAAGTTTCTATACCAATCAACAATTTTGAAAATAAGTTACAGTCATATTATTGCAGAAGTGACGTAAATTTCTGATAATCAAATTCAGAATTTTGAACTTAAATTTGTAGCAGATTTGCGTTATCTGCTGTAATATATTCAAATTTGTTCACCACACACCAATTTCCCTAGTATGAAGGACAAATTGAGGGTACTCACTTGGTACACTAAAAAGAAAAGTGCAAGACTTATTACATCTCGAATCGCGGAGTATAACTTTACTAAAATGAAGATATCAGTTCGTTAAATGGAACACTGCAGTCTGTTGATACAAATCTTCAATCAATCTCAGAAAAGGAATACCAATGGTTACCACAGGATGGCACAGGAATTTCGCATCCACTATGTACACGCCACTCCCAGCCTTTCTTCCACTTCTGGAATGACTCCTGAATCTCCTCTACGGTTGAAAATCTGCAATCATTGAGGCTTGATTTCAATTTAGATAAGATAAAGAAACCGACTGGTGCCAAATCAAACAGTAGACCGGTTGGGGGACAACAGGTATCTGGTGTTTTGCCTAAAACTCACGAACAAGAAGTGAGGATTGAGGAATCGGAACGTGCATTATCATGATGAACCATCTAGGACTTGGTCTGACATATCTTTAGCCTCTTGCGCCGCACCTTTTTCTCATAATCGTTGCATGACGCTAACGTGGAACTGTAGAACTACGTGGAACAAACTACGAACAGATGATCCTCTGCTAGTCCAAGAAAATGACTGACATCATATTTTTGGGCTGTGGTAAGTATTGTGTGACCCATTGAGACGATGGGACCTTTGTCTCAACATTGTGCTCGTACACCCACGTTTCTTAGCAGTGATCAATCACAAGCTTTAGGAAATTTTGGTCATCATTCGCTTGGCGTAATAACCCTTCACATGTCCTGAAACGATCCTATTTCTAATTTTCCCTCTTCTTTCTTCTTGTCACTTTTACTTTAGGTATTAACAGGCGTGGTTACTTAGCGGAAACACGTCTCAGCTGCAGTTTTTTCTGAAGAAAAAAAAAACTTGGATTAAACGAGCTTATACTGATATTCAGTGCATCAGCTACTTCAGGTATGGTGAGACGAAGGTTTGCACGAATGACTTTCCACGACCTTTCCACGAAATTAATGTCGATAAATGTGGACGGTCTTCCAAATTTTCCGTAAATCTGAGTTGGAATTCGATCGCAATTGAAACATCTGTGCCATTTGTAACATTGTGTTTGATTCAAGCATTCCTCAGCATAAAGCTTCATGCAATGTATCGATTTGACACAGAATTTCACACATACTCCCTGTTGTTCTAATTGCTTCATGGTCGGGTAACTGACAATTGCTGCAGGCACTCAACGCGCTGAAGCACTCTACTGCGTTACTACGGTCAGCACTAGGTTTGGAATGTGGGTTACTTAATATCCAAGGACACCTCTAGGTACACACCACTGGTCCGTTCTATTACACGTATTTATATACAAACTTGACAGCAAAACTTCGGTTTTCTTGTGCACAAGCCTTGTATAATAGATAAGAATGACATTTATTGCATAACCCATGTAGTTTTAACATTACTGAAGAGTAAGGACAGGAAATGTGTGAAACAGTATATGTTTGAACATGGTGCATTTTACGTATGACAAGACATCGCATCTCAAATCCATGAGAGAGTCAAAGAAATAGTGGCTGGGCGCCAAAAGTGTGTTATATTCCTTATTCAAGTACCTTGACTTCTTCCATATAGTTCGTACACTTCTTCTGTCGATACAAGGAATGTTACATCAATCTTCATTCAATTTCCATATTCTAATTTTTGGTGCCAGTCTTCAACCCTATGTTCAACTACGATTTCTTGCAAGTCCTTGGAACTCGGTACTCGGATGAAGAACCTCGACGATTTCTCACGCCAAGCAAATATTGCTTTGACCCTGCCATGAGTGATGCTGGTTACAGGTGAAAAGAAACCACATCCACCAACGTTATATATAAAATAGCTAAAAGTCAACTATAAAATAAAAGGGAATTTTCGGTTCCTCATTTTTTTCAAAGATAGGTCCTGATTTCTCAAGCGTGATGGCTTAACCCAGAAGCTGCCTGTAAACTGCGCACATTGTTCAAACATAATCATTTTGTCGTTCATGTTATTTCATTTTAGAACTTCATACTTCGTCAGGTACATACCGGTATATATAAATCACAGCCATATTCAATCCACTGTCGGAAGGGGAGATTGGTCTACTGCTCCCACGCTTATTAGACGGGTTGGGAGAGGAGAGCCTAAGCTCTCACTGTGATCGCTACTATCACGATGCTGGGTGGGCACCGTTCCAGACCCACACGTCTTGGAAAAAATCATTGGCAGCGCCGGGAACCGAACCGGGACCCCTCAATCCGTAGTCAGACCTACTAACGACTAGGCCAACGGGGTGGTCTACTATATGCATTATGCATAAGTGATTCCTATGGCATTCTTTGGTAACTTTCGACATTCCTTACTTTGGGACCCTCTGAAGTTTTGCAACTACGGACTAAATTGTTCCATATTACTAACTTCGTCTACTTGCTTAGTCTATGCATTAGCATATATTTTCATTTCGCAAGTCGACATGCAAGTCTTGTACTTCTCTCGTAAAAGCAATCCAGAAACTAGATAATGTTCCTACCTATAGAACAGGCAATGCCCCTGTTTTCTATCATTATATGCAGTACATTTTGAGCTGCAATGCCGTTGCCTGCGGTCAAACTGTCTCCAATAGCTGCGATCACGTCAATGTCCCCGGGTCTCAGTTTGTGAACACTGGTAGGCCGAGTGGGAGACCGAAAATGAACAGTATCACAAGGAAACTGCTGATCACTTGATCTTGGCACCTGGAGAGTCTGCAAAGAAAGAAAACTGTAATTTATTTATGGCCTCAGACAAAGAATGAACCAGAGAAGAAAAACACTCTAATACGAGAAAAAAAGTGTTTTATACTAACAAGCACCTCAACTTTATTTCAAAAAGAAAATTTGTATTTTTTATTACCAAAGACGTTTGTAGTATTCAACTAGAGCCCAACCTCTTTGTTCTCAAACACTGCTTTAGCGTATGCAGGGGCGCACCGTCAATTTCTGGCACCCGGGGCAAGGAATTGTGCCCCTGACCATGGCCCGACGTACCTCCATCCATTTGTATTCATTATTATGTTTTGCAAAATTTAACACATCACAGAAAGCAAAACGGATCTAACACTTCACAGTTATATATAAACTACACATACACTATTACACAAGTAAATAAACTATTACACAAACCACTAACTTTCACAAGCGTTATGTATAAAAAATGAAAGGGAATTTTCGGTTCTTCAATATTTTCCAAAGACCTTATATAGACCTTATCGGACAGTAATATTGTATTTCTTTGGAGTTATGATGTTGGAAATTTTAAGTTCCAAAAGCTTTCCTGTATGAGCTGAACTCAACTTAAGTTCAGACGACAAGCGTTGAGGGCTGGTAGGTAACGCATCGAGCTGCCAACCTGTGTTCAAGTCTCCTCGAGACCATCATATTTTCTTTACTGTCCCCCAAAATATCCATTTAAACCAACTTTTGTTTAAAGCAAATAAAACTTTGTTTGGGTCTTATTTGAACAAACTTTGTTTTTTTTGTTAACCAAAAACAAGGATTATTATTCTCTGTGAAGCGGATCAACGGGTAAATCTAGTCATTTGGGTCAAGCTCGAGACTGAGTTACCGGTTCACCCGGTCTATGTTTGCTACCAGGCCTGACCCGATTTCGACCCGGAGAGCAAAGGAGAGTTTACAATTATTTTCTTCCGTTTGAACTATTTTTTTGTTTCACTGGGGCGTATCGTGTTACGCCCATGAGCACGATATGTATACAACGACGAAAATTCCCAGTTCATTATAGTTCCCAGATCGCGTCAATGGGTCATTCAGGTCAAGTTTCGGACCGGGTCGCCAGGTCACCTATGTTCCGGTCAGTGAATGTGACCCAGTTTCAACCCTGATTCGAAATAACTACTTCCATGACTTAAATTCAAATTTTCTAATTTGCCATTAGAAATAATTGAGTCTTAGATGACTAAAGGCCATAAATAAAATTCAAAAATGTGTACCCCTTGTAATAGATAAGACTTTACATTGATAGCTACAGCTATCATTCATAAATAAACTTAAAAGAAGATATAGTTTACTTTACCAATTTTATTACGTATGCAATGAAAAATATATGATAAGTGCAGTTGAATATTTTTTTATCACATAAGACAGAAATTTTTTCTAAAATTTGTATTAACTGCTTTTAAGCTATATATAGAAATAATTCTGAAGAAGAAAGCAGTATTCTGCATATAGAAACCAAAGGTATCACTTCAAATTGGCAACGAAAAGACACATGAGTTCGAGCCCTGTATTGTGGGCTATTCTGACTGAAGTTTATCAGGGTTTTCCTCAGTTTCACCAGGCTAATACCAATACCTCAACCAGAAGCCTGGTTGCTGCCTTCCCGATTCCTGTCCACGGAAGAGTGATCTCTGTGGGACGTCATCATTCAGTCGTGACAGGAATAGACTAAAGATGCCAGTTGAGCTCAGAAAACCAAATTTAAAAGAAGGAATAATTGGTCAATGTTTTGCGGAACTTACTAATGTGTAAACGGAAATGAGTAATATCTACGAGTTCTACTTTTTGGTGCATGAAAGAAAAAATAATAGAACTTATTTATTCGCTTAAGCATCCTAAAGACCATTTTTCTTTACAAAACAGCGAAGAAAATATACTAACTTAAATAAAACGTTTCATGGGGATATTATCATTATTTGAGTCATTCGATAATAGAAGATAAAATTAATTGCATGGGTGGCAACAGCACTATGACTTTTTAGTGATTCGAGAAATTTGAAACCTTTTCTTTTTACATTCTTTTCTTTAGTGGTGTCCTCAAATTTCGCAACGTTAATTTAACTTATTTCCCGACGTCATAGAATGATGAACTTTTGCACAGCGACGTAAGTCGGGTGACAATACAATATTCCACTGTTACTTGCATATATTTATATATTTTAAAAGCAATTTTTAATTATTCTTTTTAATATGGACTGTTTTACCCTAAAATAAATACTAGCCTGGGTTTGACGGGTTGCAGAACACTTTAGGATTTGAGTCCCAAAATATTTAGCTTGAAAAAATGTATCTGAACACCGAAATAACTCGAAAAAAAAATTTAAAAAAAATTGTAAAGACATACTTTTCTTAAACAATTCGTACTAAAAAGAGAAATATAATTTTCTTTATGCCTGACTAAAAAGAAAAGCAGAGAGCGCGCACTCTTATACAGTCACTTTAAAATTCTTCAATTGACGCGCTAAATGCTTTTCTTCTTAGTCATGCATAAACAAAATTATATTTTACTTTTCAATACGAACTGTTTAAGAAAAGTGTGTCTTTAAAGAGTTTTTTTTTAATTATTTTTTTCGTATGTATTGTTTTAAGCGTTTTACATTAACCCGTTGATTATAATACACTCTGCGAAAACTGACTGTTATTTCAACACTTTACGGTATCCCATGGCAACTACAACATTTTTGTGTATTAATCAACACCGTTTGTTGTGTAACTTCGGTGAGTCAAACACTGTGATAGTGTTAGTATGACACCCTCCATTGTGTTGAATCAACGTTGACAACACATCCGGGGAAAAAAACAACACCATTTGTTGCATTAATTTAGCATAAGAAGTGGTGGTCGCCCTGGGGCACCGGAAAGTGTTGAATTTACACAGAATTTTTTTTGCCGTGTACCGAACAACTAATTATCAGTGTTTGTTTACTTTCGTCTCCAATTGAATAACCGACAGAATACGATAAAGATGGGAAGCGAGGTCAGAAATGAATGATAAGGATAATGGAGAGGTTTACACGAAACTTTAAACCAGGACACAACACGACCTACGGTAGATGTATTTAGCATAACATGTTTTTTTTTGTTTTTTTTCCTTACTTGTCCTAGTTTCAAGATATGCAGGTGCTAAATACTTTACCTACAAAAACAAACGATATCAGCTGTATTAAAGATAAGGAAAATTATGACACTTAGAATCCAATGAAGTTGTTCTGGTAACATTTGTGTTTGTTGAGCTTTGCTGTAATTCATATTTGTTCCTTCCAACGTGATTTATTATTTCTAAAAGTTTCAGTGCTCTGCCGTCCGTAATAATGGTTCAAGTCAAGTGTCTTGTGGGGTTCATATTACGTATAAATGATCTGTGATAAAGTACAGAACTGTTCACAGTGGTTTTTTTTTTTAAGTTTTAATGGCAAAGTTTGTACCTGTATTGATCAATTACAAATATAATGTGTGTACATTTTATATCTTTAAAATATGGATAAACATAATAATAACATTGGTGATACTAAAAATAGCTTCTGTTTGAATATACTACATCTGCGGTGAGTACTGTTTTATTTGGTGATTATTCTTCAATTTCAAAATTGTGTCAGATTTTTGTCATTTAGCCTAATTATGTATCTGTCGTATTACTGCAAATTTTCCTCTTACAAGGTAATCAAGCAAAGAAAATGTTATAAGAAACATTTCCTGAAAATATCACCAAATATCGAGGATCTTTAGACATATATATTTTGGCAAGGCAAGGCGTACATATTATTTATCCAAAAGTCCTATAAGAAATGAAATTCGTGTATTCTTTTAAGATTAGTTTAAAGCGACAATTTCTAAAGCACTAGATGACAGCACTGCTTGTTTATCTCTATAAGGTATTCTTTTCTTTGCTTCTACAAATTCAAACCTAGAGAGTTCAATCTTTCAGAGAAGAAAGTTCTTAACCATTTCGAGAGTTCTATCCGCACCATTTTTTATTTTCTTTCTTTGTTCATTGTTGAAAGACTTTCACTGTTATAGTTTTGGATATTCACAAGAACGCTCAAGCGATTTCAACAATGAACCAGAAACAAAACACAAATCGACAAGGATTGAACTATTGAATTGGTTATGAACTTTCTTCCCTGAAAGTTTGAACCCTTTAGGTTTGAATTTGTTGGAGCAGCATTGAAATTTCGTATAATGATAAAAATACTTTAGAGACATATGGAGTTAGTGCTGCCATCTAGGGTCGGAAATCATAGCCTTACATTAACCTTATCATAGAACCAAAGGCGGAGCCAGGGAAGGGTCCAGGGGGTCCGGACCACCCTCCGAAATTCCGATATCTAGGTGAAATTAGTATAAATTTAGGTGTAATGATATGCATTTCATATACGTACGAATCCTACATTACAGAAACTAGCTACTGGACAACTTTCGAAACTATATTCTGGCTACGCACCTGCATAGAACCTTGATACAAGAAAAAAAAACAGACGTAAGCAGGAAGATAGAAAAGAACGAATAACTAAAGAAACATATGACGTAAGAGAAGAAGAAGGAAACAAAGTGAATAAAGATAAAAGTGAAAAACGGAAGAAAATAAAGAGACACCAAAAGTGAATGAATAAAGAGAAATTTGAAAAAACAGGAAGAAAATTAAACAGAGGTGAATGGATGAAGAAAATTGGATGAAAAAAGAGATAAATGAAGAAACAAATGTGCAAACGAAAAATGATGAAAGGAAGGACTGAAAGAGAAAATATATATATATATATATATATCACATTCAGCCGTTTTCTATCCACTGCTGGATGAAGGTCTCCCCGTCTTCTTTCCACATATCTCTGTCTGTTTCTATCCTCATCCATTTAGCTCCTGAAAAACTCTTGATTTCGTCTACCCATTTTGCATTTGGACGTCGTCTCGGTCGTTTCTTCTCTCTAGGAATCCAATGTAGTACATTTGTCGTCCACCTTCCATCTGTTCATCTAGCTATGTGACCCGCCCATTTTCACTTCAGCTTCTTCGCAGTCTTGATTACATCATCTATCTTTGTGCGTGAATCCATTCATTTGTCTTCCTGTCCCTTCTGGTTATTCCTAGCATGCATCTCTCCATTGCTCGTTGTGTGACTCTCAATCTTTGAGTCGTTTGCGCATTCAATGTCCCAGATTCACAGCCGTACATTATCACGGCTAAGACACATTGATTATAAACTTTACGCTTCAGACACATTGGAAGTTTGCTTTTGAAAATAAAGTGTAGTCTTCCAAAAGAACTCCACGCCATTTTACATCTTCTATTTATTTCATCAGTCAACTTTGCATTCGATGTTTTAAGCTGGCCTAGGTAAACATACTCATCAACTATGCCTATTGTCTCTCCGCTAATCTTTATTTTCCTTTTTGCAGCATGTTGATTGTATATGACCTTTGTTTTACTTAAATTCATTTTAAGGCCTATTTTCGAACTCTCGTTACTCAGTTCTTCCATTCTGGTTTGTAGTTCTTCTGCACTTGAAGCAAACAGGACTATATCATCAGCGAACCGTAGGTGATGAAGATATTCGCCATTAATTTTACTTCCAACTTCATCCCAGTTTAAATTCTGGAACACTCTCTCCAGGACCGCACAAAACAGTTTTGGGGAAATTGAATCTCCTTGCCTTACCCCCTTTCCAACTTTAAATTTTTCACTTTCTTGATGTAGTCTAATAACACATGTGGCAGTCGAATAAATGTTTCGCAGTAGCTGGATGTACGCATTTTCGATGCCTTGATGTTCAAGTGATTTAAGTACTGCTGACAAGGAGACCGAATCGAAAGCTTTTTCGAAATCTATGAATCTCAAACATAGTGGAAGTTCATATTCATTAGTCCTTTCCATAACTTCATTCAATGTTTGTATGTGGTCCATTGTGCTAAATCCACGACGAAATCCGACTTGTTCCCTTCCCTGGTTAAAATCCAAGTCGCGTTCAATACGATTCAAAATAACTTTGGTGAACATTTTGTATAGAACTGACAATAAACTAATCGGTCTGTAGTTTTCGACGCGTTCTTTGTTTCCTTTCTTGTACAACAAAATTATAACAGCATTATTCCAACTTCTGGGTATTTCTCTCTTCCTCAGGCACATTGAGAATAATTTCGCAAGTTCCACTTTCATGTTTTCACCTCCCCATTTAAACATCTCTGCTGTGAGTCCATCTTTTCCTGGCGATTTTCCGTTCTTCATCCCTCGAAGTGCTTTATCCACTTCGTCTTTCATTATATCTGGAACATCTACACTATTTTCTTTTGAGTCTTCATTTCCTAGCTCTTCTTCGGAGTAGTACAATTCTCTGTAGAAATTTTCAAATATGTTTATAATTTCTTCCTTATTGTGTGTTACGGTCCCGTCTGGTCTCTCAACTGAAATTATTTCCTTTTTCCCTATCATGAGCTGCTGTTTGGTTTTCTTCAGGCTCTTGTTCTCCTCGATTGTATTTCAAACAAGACTTTCGTTATATCTTCGTACATCCTCTCTTATTTTCTTCCTTACGGTTTTATTTAGTTCTATGTATTCAATCCTTTTTATGTAATTTTCCTCTTCTTTCAATTCCCTTCTTTTCTTCATCAAGAGTTTAGTTTCTTCTGAGATTTTGCTCTCTCTTTTCTTTCTTGTGCCTGCTGTTTCCCTGGCTGTTTTTCTTATTATCTCTGTCAGTATTTTTTTTCTGCTATTGATGTCTTCTTCATCCTCTAACTCTTCCAAGGCGCTAAATCTGTTGCTTAGTTCTATCTCGAATGTCTTTCTGTTTTTCCCTAGATTTTCCAGCTCTAAAAGTGGCGGTTTTCCTCTGATAAGTTTGTTTCTCTCAAGTTTAGTATTTAGCTTCAGCTTACATCTCACCATCCTATGATCACTCGAGACTTTGAAACTGTTCAGAACAGATACGTCTTGCAGAATTGCCCTGTTATTCGATAGAATGTAGTCTATTTCGTTTTTGGTCCCATTTGGGCCTTTCCATGTCCACTTCCTCTGGGGCGGTTTCTTGAAAAATGTATTGGAAATGAACAGTCTGTTGGCTTAGAATTCCACTAACTTCTCTCCTCTCTTGTTTCTTTTGCCAAATCCAAAGTTTCCCACTTTCGTGTCACTGCTCTGCTTGGTTCCTACTTTTGCATTGAAGTCTCCCATTACAATTTTGTAATGCGATTTGCTACTATCCAAAACCGTCTGTATCTCCTCGTATAGGTCTTCGATTTCCTCCTCCGGACGTGAGGTTGTTGGAGCATACACTTGTATAATTTCCATACTGTATCTGTTGTTTATCTTTATTACTACCCGTGGGATTCTATCTGAAATTCCTTCAATTTCTGTGATCCGTGACTTCAGGTCTTGATTAATTATAAAGCCAACGCCTGTCGGTTTTCCATTTTCTGTTCCTTTAAAGTAGAACCTGTGCCCCGACGGTAGTTTTAAGTGTTCTTCATTCTTCCTCCACATTTCTGATAGCCCTATGTTGTCCCACTTAATCTTTGTTAGTTCATTCTGCAATTCTTCTAATTTGTACTCTCCGACAAGTGACTGGCAGTTGAGAATCGCCACGTATAGATCCGTTCGAGCTGCCGTGTCGGTATCCTGGCAGTCTATAGTCCAAACTCGGGCATTTTGACCCTCTGACTTCCTGCAGTACTGACCACTGCCGTTGCCAGCTGCATTTCGTCTTCCGGGCAATGAGGGTCTCCGAGGCTGTTTCCTTACTTGTACCATCATGTGTAAAGACAAGAGGGGTGCTGACATTTGACTCACCACGCAGTCAGCTAATGCGGGTTTTTGGGCAGCCCACCCATGTTCGTTCGCCAAGCAGTTGTGGGGTACTAACAGGCCCCACGACGTGAATGTATGGATTGGACATTAGGCGTCTACCCCGGTCGGTTCCCTTAATCCGTAGCAAGAGGAATTAAGGGGTCTCCTCCCAGTTAGTGGCAGAAGCCTTTTGGGGCGACAGTCCCGGTTTACCGGTCTTGTCCAGGTTTCCCGGCCATATATATATCCTCTCCCAACCCGTCTGGTCAGCGTGGGAGCTGTAGACCAACTCCTCCTT
>JAGDQP010000542.1:0-19131 GCA_022664845.1 Lepisma saccharinum | reverse complement strand
ATATATATATATATATATATATATATTGAAAAGAAAAAAGAAGTGTATAAAGAAGAAGGAAAACGAGAAGGAAGGAAAGAAACAATGCAAGGAAGATAAAATGAAGAAAAATGAAAAGAAATGAAGAAAGAATATGAACAATATACTAGCGTCTTTCTGAAGAACTTAACTCCTTTTCGGCCAGTCGAACCTACGAAATCTGCGAAGGACTAGATTTAGTCTCAAATGGATTCCGAAGCGAAGGTCGAATCCGGGAACCATTGATAATAGAACGACGAGGATAATTAATAATTTTTACTGAAAAAGTGCACTTCTTTTACAGTTTAAACAAGTAAATTTCTGTTGTTGTTGTTTTTTTGTTTTATTTTTTTTACGTTTGGGTACAATATATCCTGATCAATCCTGGCGCACTAAATTTTGTATTGAGTTTGTGTAATATATATAATGTTAAAAGTGACGAATATTATGTTTTTCGTTTAGCCTGATTAATGAAGCAAAATTGTAAACAAGTTCCCGCCAATTTTAGTCTCCTTTCCTAAGCTACCAAAGTCACCTACTAAAATATTGAAGCTTGTCTAAAAATGTGTACAAAATATCTTCAATGATGGCAACGAAATCATAAAGAGGTGATGAAAAGTTGAGACATTTTAAGTGTACAAGAAGTGAAGTTTTCTTTTATAATATTAAATAAAGGGAATAACAATACATTGATCCTTTAATTGTCAGCAGAAGGGACACGAGGCATGTCCATGATAAAATTCCATTAAAATTAACTTTGATATTGAAAAATCGTAAATAAAATTTTTAATTGCTTTATCACGAAGTGAATTTATTTAGGTAAATTTGGGCTAATTTTGTTTGGAATGAACTCTTTCAAAATTATATAAGGTAAGTATATGATCAAAAATAATTATATTTTGTAATATTTATAATAAATGATTATAACAATAGTTTCTACGAGTCGTCTTTAACATTAACATTCTCATTTACTTTGAACAAAGGTCCCTTAAAGGATAATTTGATACAGCGTAACTATAGTACTTTTTTTTTTTTTTAATCACAGTGACTTCGCATAGTTGAGACAAGGAGAAACAACAATATAATTATCTTTTGTCACTGACCCAATCAAAGATAGACCATAGACTAAATAAAAATATGGACTTATACCGCTTGGCTATTTTCGTCTGCGATAAAATCAATGGGATTTTCCTTAAGAGCACGTGCTTTTGAAGCGTGCCGTTTGGTGGCTCTGATTACTACTGGAAAGAACCAGAGACTGAAAGTAGTCGCCAGAGTAATCTAGCAGCAGGCTTCAAAATCACATGCTCCTTAGCGCAGACGAAAATATGTAGGCGTGATAAGTCTATCTTATTACTTTTTAGTCTATGGATAGACTTTCACATGGGTTGCTCTTCCCGCTGTATTTGACCAGTAGAGCTAATACAACACTAAAAGATAAACAGCCGCGCGTGATATATTGATGCGTATGGGCGAACTGTATTCGTAGCAGACATATACCAAGACTTTCAACAGGTGACATGACTGAGGCTGCGTTCACCATCAGTCACTACAAGGTTAACTGAAAAATACTTTAGAGATCTTCAGTTTGGCGTTAGTGTTTGTAAGATTTTTTTTTTTTTTTTTTTTTGTACTACAGCAAGTGATGCCGTAGGTAAATGTATTGCTTTAATTTCACCTTGAAGAGGCGATAGATTCATTTCAAAAAGGAAGAGTGTCTGTTTTTTTTTTTTTTTTTTTAGTCATTTTTTGTTTCTCTAAAAGGGAAACATCTTAGTTATAGGTAAAGGTTAGTTCCACGCAATTACGGCGAAAACATTCTACAAGATACACATTTCACGGGTACTAATGACGGACCCTTGAGCAAAATTCAAAACTGGGAAGGGAGGTGGAACTTAGTACATACTGGGGACTATATTCTTGCATAACCTTGACGTGACTTCTACCTACATATCCTTCTACCTTTTTAGAACTTTTTTTTTTCGTAAATGAAAAACAACTGAAATGGTGTATGTACTGGGATTATAAAACGTGACTGCATTTTAGAATCTCAAACATTGCTACATAATAGTTATTTGTTGTTTGTAGCGTCTGAATTCGTTTCTTCATTGAACATTCGTGGTCCTCGTGATGTCCGGGATTATGTTGAAATCCTGTATTTCAGCTACCATGAAAATTGCCAGGTGGGGAAGGAATATTGAAATGGCTTTTATCATAGTCTGATACTCTGTGAATCTGCACTGTGTTTTAGATTCAACCCCCCCAACGTAGATTCCACGTTAATAATAATTTTCGTTCTCAGAAACCAGCGCTCAATTAGAACGAAACTTCTAAATAAAGTTTCTCCTAGGAATATTATTTTTCTTTCTTGCTACTTATAAATAAATATTACTTTTTTGCTTTTGTTTGCATTTTCAAGAAGTTATTGCGTCATTTTCACGTCCTAAAGATCAAACGTTTATCTGAATGGATGGAAATTCATCTGAAAAAAGACTGCGTTCCCTTTCAAAAAGCACTACCATAGGACCCATCTTTTTCCAAACGGAAATTTCTCATCTTTTCTCGAATGAAAATCCGCTCTTAAAGAGTGGATGAAGTCTTTTTACGCTCTCGTCTTCCGAATTTAGCATGTATCGATTTCCAAGCTTAAAATGTAAAGCGAAAAGGGGGGCTCTGGCTGAATCTCTGCATATTTCTATTAACCTGCTCTATATATATCCAGGTTTCTGACCGTTTCAAATCTTATCAAACTTTTCACCAACTCCCCCATTGCTCAATCGCGTTGAAACTTTGCACACTTGCACGTGCCTCATGACGATATAGAAATCAACTTTTGAATTTGAATCAAGTTTTTAAATTTTGAATTTCAATATGGCCGCAGTCTGATTTTGTTCACTGTCGAACTCTATCCTCTTTGGTCACTTTTTCAGAAAAATAGTTCAAAATAATGCCTTTCGTTCTCCTTAATATTTCATAATACAAAGCTTAATTTCCTCGGGCTATTTCTTTTAGAGTCCATCGTACAAGCTCGTTCTACTTCAAATCAAACTTTATCTACCACCAACTACACTCTGTCTCAAGACGAGCAGGGCCATCGGTGATAGAGCTTGTAGATTGTAATTTCTCGAAGAATTCCACTAATATCATTAAAATTCGCGGTGATTTTTGAGTAACGACAATTTTTATAGTTTGTAAGTTTATGTTCTGGCTTCCAAGTCATACTAATATCCTGTCTTTTCAACAAATTCCTGGTAGAACTAGTCGAGTCGAAGAGAACAAGGTGCTACTATTTCAAAAAGTAAACAAGCGAGGCTGAGTCCAGTCGGGAGGCATGACTACATGTTACACCACAAGCTATTAGCAGTCACCGTCCAATTTCGATTATCTTTGCTTCGTTGGAAAAGCTTTGTCGAAACCATTCCAACGACC
The DNA here is from genome assembly GCA_022664845.1 of Lepisma saccharinum. Lineage (NCBI taxonomy): Eukaryota > Metazoa > Arthropoda > Insecta > Zygentoma > Lepismatidae > Lepisma > Lepisma saccharinum. The sequence continues at coordinate 15,684 of JAGDQP010000542.1, read as the reverse complement.
TCATCAACCATATCCGTCCAGTAATTCCTCATTTGAAAGTTGTCAACACACTGACGAGTGGATAGACGTTCGGACGGAAATAATTTGACCTCTTTTCATCGTTACTTTCAAATGACACCTCAACCGCCGCAAACCTAGTAGTTCCTGAGCTAAATTTGCCGGCGGACAGACGGACGAATGTACAGACGTGTTCTATTCAGTTTTAACTCGTTTCATCGAAACCTCGAACAACACATCAAGCACGTTCGTAACCCTAGTAGTTCCTGACTTACAAGGAAACCTCACTTGGTGTCAGCAAAGTCGGGTAATTGGACTAGACTTATTCGAAAGAACGTCATAAATAAAGAAAAAGATCAAATTTGTGACCCCGAAAACCCCAAGAGAATTATAGAAACACCAATTGTTAGTTAAGTATTAGTAATATGCAATTGATGTATGAAATATATTCCCGATTGAATATTAATTGAAGAAAGGCGTTATTTGTAATAACAAATGAAATGACAAAGAAAGAAAAAGATTGATAATTGAAGTCGCCCAATGTTTCACGTAGCATATAAACAACGGCTGGCGGATTTATACGTTTTATTTTCTGAAATGAAACAATAGTATTTATATTCAAGCACCAATTTGTTAACATTTACAAAGATATTATGTATTTCTATATTATTTGTAATCAAGTAATGGACATTTCCGTTTTCCCCGTCCTTATATATTTTACAGTTTGTTCGTGTACATCAGATTGAATAATATATAATGTTTTTGAAATTTCAACGCTACGGTTTTCCGTTACGTAGATATATAGCATGAAATACTGAGAATTCAATCTCCTACGTCATACAATGAAAATCATCCTGTGATTGGTTTGACGTAATAAATCCGTTGTATTTCCGTAGCTATATGCTTCTCCCTATGTTACGTTCCTTATTCAGAAGTTTGAAGACAAAAAAACAAGAAAGAGAAAGAACATTTACTTCATCACTTAACGAAATAATTAAAGTACAAATCTGCAGAACACACTTCAATAAGTTTAAACACCAAAACATGTTTTTAATAACTGAAATTGATCGAAACATAGACAGGGGCAGTCTTAACTTGCAGTGTTCTTCTTATCGCTGGTTTGTGTTACTTTTGGTATCTTGACAATTTGGCGCATGCAACTTTTAATTTTTTATACTTTCATCTAAGGCTGTTCGAATCCTATCAAAGGCCGTATTTTATTTTACTTCACGAAACGCAAGAGTAACTTCAATATAAAAGTTTCAATTTACGTTTTTGTTTCTTACATGCTTTTATTAATACATTTTACAATGACATATTAAAACTATTCAATATATTCACGGGCTACAAGAAGTACGTTAAATTGTTAACAGATGGCAGTAACGAGCACTAGTAATTCATGTGCTTTTCAAGTTCTTAAAAAATGCTTCACTAGCATTCATTAAAAATGTATACGATTGCCGAATATAAAACCCACATATTTTTTTTTAAAAAAAGGGTAATTCTTTTTAAATACAAAAGTTCTAAAGAGCATTATTAGAAGCCTATGATTTAATAATGAAAAAAGAGCTGCTAGAAATTAGTGTTGATGCTACCAAAATATATCAATATCTTAAAGAAGTATTAAAAGTAAAAATCAATTTTAAATTAATAAAACGAACTAAATGACGTGTTAAGGCATACAGAAACGCTATTCACCACATACTATTTCTTTCGATCCATTTTTGGTATTTGTTTTAAACAATACTAACAAATCAAATACCATCTGTATGTGAATGGCAAGCAGTCGGCAGACTGATTACGTCATAACATGGCGGCGCCCGATTAAGCGCAAGGCTGAGACTCTTTTGAAGCAAGTCTTTATAACTCTCGATAAAATCATCACAGAAAGAAAAGAAAATGTTTTCCGTAGTCAACTTCAACAGAAGAATTTTTTATTGCAATAAAAAATACTACCGGAAATGTCCATTATTCACACTGATTTCATACATGTTCGTATTGTTTGACAACAGCACGTGAAAATAAGTATACTCAATTAATTAAATAATTCTATGCCACCATGTACTAGCTAGTTGCTCGTTGCTTATTCCCTAGTGAAAAACAGTAAAATATATTGAACATTTGGTTAAATTTGAATTTAGCATCAACCACTGCAAAACAAATCTTTGGTATTTGCAAACTCTTCGTTTTCAAAGACAATTGTGCTATTATCAATAAAACATGAAGACATTGATGATTTTACAATACCTATTTACCAATTCCTTTAGATAACGTATGTCCTACTTTGTGTGGGGTTTTCATACCTTTTCCATAATTTACATTAAGATGCTCTAGTTTCCTTTGGGTTTCTGGGATCATAAATTTGGGATTTTGGTTTATTTATGATGTTCTTTTCGAACAAGTCTAGTCCCATTACTCGACTTTGCTGACACATAGTGAGGTTCCCTTGTTAGTCATTTCAAAGTTGAAAGTTACCGACAGACGAACAGACAGACCTGACCTTTGCAGCTTTGAACTTGTCTCGATGTGTCCTTCCCAACAAGACCTGAACCATCTTCGAAGTTTTAGTACTTTCAGAGTTCAATAATATCAACAAATAGACGGACGGTTGGACAGAACGGTGATATAATGCTTCCTAGCTTTGACTCCTGAAGCCTAAAAGTACAATTTTGGACCAGTTCTATTACTTAAATAAACTGGAATTGAATTTAATAGAATAAATAGGATGACTTTAAGGGGAAAATGAAAAATAATCTCAAAGTCAGGAAAAATCTTAAACATCGCCACGCCTATAAACGAGGTTAGTATATGTAGTCATATATTGCTGGGAGAAATCTTATGGGAATCCCCAACGAATCCTCGTGGTTAACGTGATTTTGCTTCACACAGAATAATAAAAGAAAAATAAATGAATAGAAAATAACAGACTAGTGAATTGTAATAGTGAAAGGAAGTGTAGTATTTAGAGTTCGAAAATTATAGAGCACGATTACGAAATACGAAAAGATGGGGAAAAGAGTCTCTGGATTATAGCTGTAACTGTCTATATTGAAGGTACTTGTCAGTTAACCTTGAATTTTTGTTTAATCCATAAATTTACTAATCGTAACCTAGGCATTGTTTTTCTCTGCTGTTTTATATGGAGGAATAACTCAAAGAAACAGTAATACGATGTAGCCATTCCCGGTAGTATAGTCGCGGCCTTTGGATAGGCCCTGGAGACGCGGGCCGATCGAGCACTGCCGCCGGCCATACAAAGATTTTGCTATGTTTCTCTCAATGCCACCAGGTAGTGTCAGTATACAGAAGTGTCAGTTTTTAAAAAAAAAAACTTTTTTAAATTTGGTTTCTATGGGGTTATAAGATTCACAATCAACTCAGCACTACACACAACGCAAGCAATCACGATTAAATACCATTTGGAATACTAACATTTGATATCTGTCCATAATACTATTATATAAGCCAAAAAAATACCCCAAAATTAATTTTGTTTCATAGTACACTGCAATAATTCTAGTAAATAATTTTCTTCAGTACTAGAAACATTGTTTTTTTTTTACTTTGTTTCTTTCAACATTCTAGAATTCAACTGTATAAAAACTACTTAAGTCGATTGTTACAATGAAAAGGGAGAGTTCCTGTAATAATTCATTCCGTTGACAACTGGGGCAAACTGAAACTTGTTATTTGTTGAGATGTTTGCTTAATTCTGATGATGTCTTCAGAGTTCAGAATACTAAAACTACACACTTTGGGACATACGAGGTGTGTCAATTTAACTCACGGAATAGACGCAGCGTGTCGCTGGGTATCGAATAAAGCAAGCTCATACTCCCAAGTACGTTGCACATAGGCTATTCCAAGGTGAGTGGATCGACTCAGTCAGTAATCCAACCGAGTGGCCCGTGTGAGAAGGTTCGTAGCTTCTGCATTTTCAGACACGTATTCTGATGAGGATGGACTTCTGTTTGTTCTTCTATGTCAACCAGCGTTATTTGTGGTGTTGCTGAATGGTTCATGTGAAAGGTTAGGAAGCTACTAGTGGCAGCCACCGGTCTTGGAGATCTGTGTCTACCTGCCACAGTCGCTTCACTCAGTGGTTCGTGTTAAAGCTCACAATTTAAGCCCACGAAACCCTACTTACAAAACAAAAACAGTTCAGTAATGATATCTGGTAATTGTGTTGTTCGATTAGAATGAAAAACTGTCAATTGTCCTCTGTTTCTTAGTCTGAAACGACATTGTTAGTGCTTCTTCTTAAAGTCTCTTTAACGTGAGAATACTCGTGTCACAAGCAGCGTTACCATTTTCCTTTACCCATCGTGACTAACTGTGTGAACAATCGCGAATACACACACAATTAGAATCAAATCGGTACAACGACCATGCTGTATTAGACCACAAAGTTTGTGATTAGATGCAACGGGGGAAAAACAATACGAAGTACGCCGGATTACTAGACGAGCCGGCATATCACATGGCCGGATTACAACGAGAGTACTCTAGTATGTGTGTTTGTGTGGTATAATGTTGGCGGGAAAATATAACGTTGCGTAAGATTTAGAAATGTTAGTACAAGTTAATAAATGAACTGGGGCATACATTTATTATTTTTACCCTCTATTTTTGGCACTAAACCCAAACTTGGAATTTGATCGGTTGGTAGTCTACGGTCTTTTAGTTACCCAGCTGGAAAACGTTTCTGGCTAGAACATTAGGAACTTATAACCTTGGCAGTATTTGCACGTCGTTAATACTCAGACAGCAAAGTAAAATTGGTTTAAGTGTGACATCTTAAGTGAATAAGCTTGCGTTAAGCTTATGACTAAAGTCTGTTAACTTTCATCAAGCTTAAATAAAGTTATATAGTTTCCACTCTTCAAGGTTGCAGCAAGTGCAGGAAAAAAAAATAAGCTAACTTTAAGCTTGAAACAAACTTGTTATCTCAAGTCAATTTGAGCAAGCAATAATGAAGGCAATATCAAGTTTGAAAAGGGTTTACAGTATCAAATTAATATCTGCATATCTATATCAAACTTGATGCAAACTCTTTTCAAACTTGATATTTCAGAGTTCAGAATTCACATGCTCTCTGTGCAATAAATTCGGAATTTCTAAACAAATAACATGACAACTTTCGTCGGCACAAATTTTCTTTACGGCTCAATCCAAGTGGGTTTTCCCGCATTTTCGTTTTACGTCAATTATTCAGAATCCCGTGCAGATAAACAAAATTTAACTTGCATGTACCAAAGCTCGTCGTTTCGTACTTCAATAATGAGTTCCATTAACTTTAAAGAATTGTTAGTAATAACTTCAGGATTGTGTGCAGACACTTTTGGGACAGAATAATGTCCCCAAAGTGTCTGTACACAATACTCAGGTTACTACTAGCATTTTTTAAAAACTAATTGTACCCATTATTGAATACGAAATGAACGTTGGTCTGTGAAAGTTAAATTTTGTTTACCTGCACTAAATTTTGAATATTTGACGTAAAACAAGAAAGGCGGGAAACCCTACCTGGATTGAGCCTTAACTGTATATAGTTGAGACAGTATCACGTTAAATTGTTTAATTATATCTTTGTTATGTTTATTTCGTTGCAACCTTTTTGTTCTGTTGTGACCAAATGAGAAATTAAATGTACAATTTTATCACTTTAAATAAACTAATTCTGTTTTACCTTTCCTTCAAGTTTCCCTTTTCAATCCATGAAACCTTCCTAAAAGTTTCCGCTTCCGTATATACCGTTTAAACCTTAATTAGCTGAAAGAACACACTATAGTCCATTTATTATATAATCTCACCATCCAAAATCTGGTATAACACGAACAATACGTATCATTATTTTCATTTTCAAGAAAACAGCTGATCTTCATTTCATAGACAAACCAAGTACTATCAAGATATATCAGGTAGATCATCACAACCTAGTGATTTTATTAGTTGTAACCTCATCCATAGAGTAAGAATCTATATAGATAGCTGACTCTTTTGTGTCATAATCCATAGATTAAATAAAATAGAGATGTCAGTCAAAATATATTTCCAACACTTAGTAGGCCATTCAATGTTAAATCATTCAATATCAGAGTATATCATTGCGTGACCATTTCATTATATTTTCTTTGTAGTCAGTTAGTGCCATGACTCTCCTATCTAGCGCCATAAGTCTCCTATCTAGAGACATGACATAGTTTTCCCCTATCTACCACCATTTTGAATTTAGTTCTGTTTATTATCTGCTGGGATGGATAAATATTAGCGTTTACGAGGGTTCAAAAATATTGCTGAAATATTACTTTGATAAGGAAAGAAATGCTGTATGTTTGTTTGAAAGTTAACATCGCTAGCTTTTAGAAATAGTACTTTTGCTTTAAGATTACTTGGACTGCAATTGATTTTAATTATATTAACGTGATGTGCTTAGTCGCTGTTTCTAGATAGCTGCATCTCAGCAGTATTCCCTTTATATCACAAACTGATTACTATCTCAAGTAGCCATGAGAAAATTGACTTTATTCTGTGAATGAAACGTTTAGCGCTCTCAATCTATTAGTAATCTTTCTTCACTCTAACAGTTTCAAAACTTTAAGAAATTGCATATCAAGGTCAAGTTTCTGGGAAGGATCTGCTTTCTTCTTCTTCTTCTTTTTTGCACACACTTTGCTGTTAGTACTACTGTATCTGTGGCATGAATTTAATTTTGAAGTTAGAACTGGTTACTATAAGTCATAAGGGGCCAAAATTATGAGGAAAAAAAAGCCTCGTGAATATGACATTTTCACAAATGGAATACTTCAAGGTCGAGTCTGGGGGTCTAATACATCTCATTACAACTCAGTCTCGGTTGAGGTGCCAAAAACAGCGGAGGAATGTATTGATCACATATTGTTAAGAACTTTGTTATGTCGGCTTGGATACGAATGTATGAAGTTTTTGACTGACTTCTTATGGAAGGAATGATATTATAAAATGTATGTATAACTCTGTCGTTACGCATGTAAAAATCTATAGAAGCAGGGTGTCCTAAACTAAAGTGACACTTATCAATATACAGGGTGTTTATGAACTACACCCACAAATTTCAGGAGGTCATTCCTCACATCAAAACAAGACGAAAATTTCTCTGACGAATTTTCGAAATGTCCTTAGTTTCGGAGCTGCAAGCTGCCGAAAGCGTGCGGAAGTGAACTTTAAAGAATCATATTTCTAATACCACGGACAGTAGAATTGATGCAGCATGGTACCGTCAAAGATTTTAAACCTGCTCTATTTAAAAACGCATATTTCAAAATTCCGCAACGCTTACGCAAGGGATTCCCCAAAGGAATTAGGGAATTTTAGAATATTTCTGAAGATGAGGTAGACCGAAATGAGCATGAATTAAACGACTTCTCGTGAGAGTGAAGATGACATACTTCATCCCCAGTATCCAATCTCATAATGCTATTCAATCTCTGTGATAAGAAATAAATAAAAAGTTCGATGGAAATTATGCAATTCTTACTTCTTTTTGTTATGCAACCACGCTTTTTTTTTTATTCGTTCGGTATATGGAATCTACTTCAGATATCGACTTGGCGAAAACTTATTATTGTTTTCTAGTGAAAAATTGTCCCATTCATACTCATTTCGACCCGTCTTTACTGCAGATAATTTCTGAGAATCCCCTACTACCTTTGGGGAATCCCTTGCGTGCTCATCGTGGAATTTTGAAATATGCATTTTAGGATAGCGCAAGTTTAAAATCTTTGACAGTACCATGCTGCATCAGTTCTAATGTTCGTCGTGTTAGCAATATGAAACTCTAAAGTTCATTTTCGCACGTTTTCGGTAGCCTGTAGCTCCGAAACTATGGACATTTCGAAAATTTGTCACTGAATCTTTCATCTTGTTTTGATGTGAGGAATCACCTCCCGAAGCTTGTCGGTGTAATTTATAAACACCCTGTATACTGCCTAGTAGTAGTATAACTCATTACAACCTCAGGCACATGAACTGGACATGTTACTTTCTAATTTATAAATCAAAACGAAATTAAGAAAATGAATTATTCGGTTGTTTTTTTCATCTGTTGATGCTACCAAAAACCATGATCTAAATCCAATGAAACGAGCTGTTCTTGTATATTTCTAAATTTTATCTTTAAAACGAAAAAAAACGGTTTTCTACAGTTATTTGACACGAGAAGTTGATTTATCCGGGTCTTGGCTCTTTCTACATTTCATACAGTTCTCTACCAAAAATAAATCTACACAAGCTATTTAGCTGGGGAAAACGAATGGAACAAGAAGGCAATTTATCTGGGTTTTGACTTTTCGTAAAGGCAATAATAATAATTAACTACATGTAGGGGGACATATTTAATCATTCTGACCATTAATTAGTTCGACCACGATTAATCTTACATTAATAATCAGCACTATATTTTTTCTAAACATTTCAAAATATGCTGAAAAACCTTCGCCAGGATCCCTTCTCAGGGCGATGTTCTATTTCCATATTTTTCATTATCAAAAGGAGTCAGGCTACCGATTTGGGATTGCAATAAAGAGATGTATCTATAGTTCTAGATTTGTTTAAAGTCAATAGCTGGGGAGCGGAGGGTTAAAAAAGAGGACGATTTTCACCAACTCATGAGACTTTTTTAAAATTATTGTATTTGTTTGTTATACATAGTTGGCTTAGCCATAGATGAGTTACCAAATACTGTTACTTAGTACTCCCTACAGTTACAAACACAATAAAATAACTACAAGACAGTTGCCTGCTGGACATCCTGTAGAATATATGGTTTTGGAAATAACACAGCAAATTCCAAGCTGTGCTAGGTTTGTCATGCACGGATGGAATATCGAGATTTTGTCAGAACACAGAAAATTTACCGGTATTAAAAAAAAAACGTTCAATTCACGTTTGGAATAGGAAGGACTCGGCGCAGGTTGAGGCATCTCAGATTTACACATCATCTTAAAGAATGCCAAAAAAAAAAAAGAAGAGATATTTAATGTAACTAGTACCTGTAAAAGCATATATTTATCTCGAAAGAAGAAATGGAAAAGAATTTGATAGTTTAAACTTAAGCCGGCTCCAAAAGTTTCGAGACTAAGTGGCTTCAAAAGTCCATGACGTGGATCTTAGTAGTCCAACACACGGTTCAAAAATAAACTTTCATACTGTAAGTAGCGACGAAAATATCGAGTTCGAAGCCGATCCGACCCGAACCGACGACGATCGGTGCCAAGTAGCTTTACACGAAACACTAAAAAAGACCGAACAAAAGCTAAATCATAATTTTCAAGATATCACTACTTACTTACTAATTACCCCAGCAACACCAAATTACCAACGTCTACTAGTAATAAGATTTTTTATAACCCTACCAAACCTCAAGTCAAAGGGTTCATGAGGTGCTGAGTTATAAGCCCCACAAATAGGCTTTTTTCGTGTAATAACCACTCACTCACTCACTGATTGACTCATTGACATAAATGTTTGACATGTTCCCAACTAGCTAGAAATACAAAACTTTACACATGCTTAGGGAATAATATAAACGGTGACCAGACCTTAACAGCACAGGGCTTCCATATTATGTCATAGTACGTGCATTTTATGTCCATAGGCGTACTGGACATGAGACAGACATCCAATAGACGTACACAAATTGGACGTCCCGAAGACGAAGATTGTGGACATTCACTGGTTGTTCAGCAAATGGATGTCCCAAAAGTGGATATTGTGGACGTCCAATGGAAGTACAGAAACTGAATGTCCCTGTGTTGGACAGTTTGGATTTCCTGTGGATGTCAAAAAAGCATGTCCATATGTGGGAGTGCGTGAATCTCCACTGGATGTCCATGTGAAGGACATCGTGGACGTCCAAAGGATGTCCTTAGAATGGATGTCCTAGTGAATGGCTTTGTGGACCTCAAAAGAGTGTTCATAGAGTTACTTGTGAAGCAGATAAAGGACGCACTGAAGTACGTTCAGCGAAATAAATACAATTAGTGAGTATTTTCTTTGAAATATGTACAAATTATTGGATAATCTTGAGTTTCAATTTATTTATGACGTTTAGGCACCTGAGGCTTAGGCTAGGATAGGTGTGGGAGCGGGTGTCGGAAGGAGGTCCCCAGGGCTTAGTTTGTATATATCATCCCAACCTTAGTATAGTGTGACTGAGTAAAAGCCTGGATTGACATAACACTGCATTTAGAGATTCAAACTTTAGCATTTAAAATACTCGAACATTAAATTCCAACTGACAGTTTAATTGGCAGATAATTTTTGCTTATCGTTTCTCTTATTTAAATCGCTAGTTGGAATGTTTGAATATTTTAGTATAGTAAACTTTGAATCTTTATATGGATGTACTTGAAGTAATTCCATGGTTTATAATTGAAATAGGGTTCTCTACGTAACGTTGGAAACCAAATATTTGGTTGTTCTGCATTGGGTAACGGTAACCAAATTAATTTTTCTGTGCAATGTGCGACAAAATCTACATAATCTTAATGTGCATTCGAAGTCCATATGGGCATCCATTGGACTACATATTGACGTCTACCAAACGTACATATCATGTCCATACGAACGAACATTGCAGGTTTTGCTGAGATGTCCATTGGACGTACATATGTCCAAACGATTAAACTTTGTAGGTCCGTTGGGGTGTCCATTGGGCATATATAACATGAGCATATGAATGGACACTGCAGCTACGCTGGGATGTCCGTTGGACGTCCTTTCACCATCCATTGGACTATATTTGGACATCCATTGAACACCCATTGGATATTCGTGTGCTGTGTCGGCAGATCTGTAACTAAGATGTTCCAACTCCATGGCCACTTATTATTATTATCATTCATGAGTCAGTCAACTAACTGGCTTGACCTTTCCTCCACGTGCTGTATTTTGTAAAACTTACTAACAGAATTCGCGTTCTTTTAATTTCGTGGCGAAGGCCGCTTGAATAGTGGTTACTCATGATCTTTGTGTTCAGGTCATCTAATTTTTATACCAAAACAAACGCTGTTACTATGAGCAAACTACTATAGCCTTGATAAGTTCCCTAAACATAACCATCTGCCTTTTACATACAAGTTGAAATATTCTTTAGACTGTTGTTTATGAAAATGCAGCACGTGCATATCCAGTGTTCATGTTTTTTTTGTTTTTTTGTTTTTTTTTAAGATACAATCTCCCACATGTAATAGCTTCCCAAACTGCGACATATCCAAGGTCTTCTTTTATTATTGCAGTTATACAGTATATTACAATGCACTCTTGAGATACCTGCGGTGTTAAGATGTGTAATAAAATGTTAAACTTCACGGTTGTATCTGTTGCTATACGAAATATTTAAATCGTTGATTTACGGCTAAGGATCTAAAAAAAAAAAAAAAGTACAATCTTCTTTTGAAAGGTGTTGACGTAATATTTCCAGGTGAGAATGACTTCGTTGTTCTAGCACGTTGTTCTGTATTGTTGTACATATGGAATAATTTTATAAATAAATGTTTAAGGAAGGTTAAATGAAAGAGCCCTTGATAGAAAGAAACACAAGAGCATTGTTGACGTGCTTGAATCCCCAGAGTATTGTTACTTTTCCTTGTCACTTAGCCTTGGATACAATCTTTATTTAGTCGTTGCTTGTGCGTCGACAATGGTAAGGTTGTTCACGGCAAAAATTCACATGGTCCCAGCCCAGGTTCAAATCTCATGGATGTCCATTCAGCTGAATGGTCCTGAGCTGTTCTTTTCCCTCGTTTTCTATTAATTTCACATAAGAGAGGATAGGATAAGACAAGGGTAAAAAGTGTTGTTTTTGTTTTTTTCCCAGAGACAACATAGACAAAATAAACGCAAAGATGACCCTGCTAAAAGCTTTATAATACCAATTCCCCTTGATATAGTTCAGTAGTTTTCAACCGCCAGTCTGCAGATCGGCAGGCACCGGTCCGCGAAACTGCTGTACCGGTCTTCGACCAATTAATATATTCAATTATTTAACACTGCATATTGTAAATTTCGACAGTTCAAAATTGAGATTAAAGTTTACATTTCTTTTCCAAAACAACTAGCATCTGAAAATATGTTGGCATTCTTTGAACGTCAAAAATAAGCCTCTAACTTAGTGTAATCTTTCCGGTCCGTGAAAGATTTTTCCTATAGTTTGCCGGTCCGTGAGTATAAAAAGACTGAAAAAACGCTGACCTAGTGGATACGATTGTGGGATGTGAATTGGTACTAATGGGACACGTAAACTTGAGTCAGCTACTGCCATCCATCATAATAGACATTTTTTTAGGAATGTCCTTAATTGTATCAAAATGATATATAGACTTAGGTCATGGCTGCTACCTATCCCTCCCCGCCCTCGAAAGAATGCTCGCCGGGAAACATCATCCCTTAAACTTGTGACTGTCTTAGGTTATAGCTTGGTTTCCAGCCAATAAACTAAGTCCAAGAAAGAAATGAATTAAAATTTCAGTTGTTTATTCCTTAACGTTTGCATAAAAGCCATAGTCGAAATATTGACGATGTTTTAAAGAAAATCATGATACAAAATGTCCGAAAGATTAACCTTCCGCAAGACATGTTATCTTTCAACGTAAGCGGTGACGTTCACAGTGTGAAATCCGCACAAGCTCCAGAAAAAATCGTCAATTTTCTAGACGTATAGGAGGTTGAGAACCACAAAAATGATGACGCATATTTTATGAAAAACGTTGTTTGTAACATTGAATGTTATTGGCGGAAGAAGAACAGCAGGTGGGGAAGTCCCTTCTTAATTCTCAAATCTGCTGCAAGCTGAAAGACTGGTTCCTGTCTAACCTTGCCTACTTACGTTTCAACTGGTAGCCCCACTAATTGCATCCAAAGCACGCTGATGAGTGTAAAAGAACTCCAGGTTAAAATACATTTTAAACTTTTAAGTAAGTGCATGGAGAGCAAATTTCTTGCTTTCAATTTCGTATTTACTCTAGGTATTTTTCGCAAGACAACTGTAGACTGTATTAAGACCCATAACACTAGCCTAGATCAATTAATGAAGGTCTACACAGAGAAGAAAAATAACAGAAACCCTTGTTATTCGAGAGACTTAACAGAAAATGTCTTTAAAAATACAAGATAATATTTGTAGAGGAGGTCTTTGGTATAAATTATTCTGTTAGAGCTCCAAAAGAACCTAAACTTTTGCCAGGAAAATGACATATTTAAACAAAACGTTCTGTTATTTGTATAACGGGGTGGGTTTTCAGTGTATCAATTGGCGCTGCGGAAGTTGCGCATGCGCAGCTTCAAATTCTACTTAACCTGATCAGACCAGAAGAAAAGAATTGAAACAAAAAAACTAAGTTTCACCGGTACAACAATACGTAATATTTAGGTAGAAATTTGTTTGACATCTTAGATATTGTGGTTTGTAGTGATTTTCTACCATCGTTCCTAGAAATACAGGTTGCCTTGCTGAAAGTAATCAACGCTGCGTGACGTCACTGAAGGCCAGTTGGCTATTGGCGCCAGATGAATTGGCTGTTGGCGTTCAGTTCCTTTGTCCGCTTGTTTCCGGATGTTTTTTAAAATTAATTGGTGGGTTTATTTTTTCTTTATTGTGTGCTGCGAGTGTAGTTTAGTTTTCAATGTGTGTTTGTGTATTCTTTGACAAAGCCGGGGACTTCATCTGCTGTTGCGATCTTCAGTCTGAACTGCTGAAAACTAAGTTGAAGAGGAAATTAAAGTCGGATGTATTTCCTACAGGATGAAATATTTTTTTTTTTCACTGAACCTGCCAACTACTTCAACACCTTGGCCCTATATTCCATTTTGTCCTTGATAAAATCCTCTTTGAGAAGATAAGTTTTTTAATTCAGCCAATGGTATTATTATTAAACCTTATTTTGTCTTTCTATCACAACTTTGAGCATTCTTTTCATCATTTTTAGCGGTCCCTGTAAAGGAAACCCTATTGCATTTGTGTCGGTGTCAATAAGGCATTATGAGGAAGAATGAAACCAACCTGATCTGTTAGTTTCGAGGCCGCTGATCACGAATCTGAACTTTATTTTTCTATAGCTTGACCGAAAGGTCACTTTTCAGATGTTAAAGCGACCACACGGTTATTTGATTACAAGGCTTGCCTCTTATTTTCAGTACAATAAGTTACGGTACCGATTATTTCCCAAGTTTTATCAATTTTGCACAGGGACCGTCACCGTTTGGTTGATGCTCTGCAGGAATTCAAATTCGCTCTTGTTTTTCTGTTCTTCTAACTGATTTGAACTAATTAATATCAATTATTGTGACGTATTCGGGGATCGTTCAAATATTACCTAATCATTATTTGGCTTTTTAGAGCCCCCCCCCCTCCATCTTGTAATCGAAAGTAATCAATCATCAGACCCCGTTACTAATGTTACGTAATCAAAAGCTAAACTATGTTTTCAAACATATTTTTGGAGCTTTTTCATTTGAAAGTGACATTAAACTGTTCTAAAAATACAGTAGTCTAGAAGTTTTCCAATGTTTGACGACGATTCACGAGCAGCGTTGGCAACGGTACGTGCTTGAAATAATTGCAGTGAATTGTAAAAAGAAGAAGAAGCTAAATTTAAGCTTTTTAGGTAGATTTCGAAGAAAATATACCTATTGAGATCGGTACGATATGAAAGTGTATATTTATATATATATAATAATACACAGCCATATTCAATCCACTAGTGGATGAGGCCTCTCCCGGAGGGAGGAGGTGGTCTACTGCTCCCACGCTGACCAGACGTGTTGGGAGAGGAGAGCCGAAGCCCTCAACTGTGATCGCTACCTCTTTATTCAGGTAGCTCCCCAATTGGCCTCACGACGCTGGGTGGACGCCGCACAGGCAACACCATCTGGAGTGTTGAAACGGTCACCCATCCAGACCCAGAGCTGCTTGACTTCGGTGATCTTACGGGAACCGGTAGACCAGCTTGGCTAGGGCGTTGCCCATATATATATATATATATATATATATATTAACACGCTAGCGGCCATAATTTTGAAGATATTTGAACCAAATTTTTATATGCTGTTTCTAGGCTTAATAGCTCGGTTAAGTTCGTTAATGAGCAAAATCGGTCGCCATCTTGGATCCAAAATGGCCGCCGAACCCATTGTTGTATAGAATACACAGCCTAAACCGCTGGGGCTATTGAAATCAAATTTGGCATAAAGGTACAACATCACTTTTTGATTATGAAAATGTTACCTAATGAGTTCAAAGACGCCATCTTGGATCCAAAATGGCGGACCTAAAAATCCATTTTCCACACCGTTTGAGCTAGAGATACGAAATTTGGCATAAAGGTGCATTATGACGAGTAGCTTAGGGAAATATCACAACATTTGGGAAAAGTCGCCATCTTGGATCCAAAATGACCGCCCAAAATCCCATTTTGCACACCGTTTGAGCTGGATAAATGAAATTTTACTTGAAGTTGTACTATCACAAGTAGGTCACGACAAAATAAGAAAACTTTCAAAAAGTCGTCAACTTGGATCCAAAATGGCCGCCCCAAAAACCCAATTTCCAAATCATTGAAGGTAGAGAAACGAAATTTTCAATGAAGGTGTATGACCAAGAGTAGGTTACAATAAATGGGGCAAATCTTCCCTTTGGGGGCGCAGCCAACC